>QTSX02002459.1:0-61145 GCA_014839935.2 Entomophthora muscae | reverse complement strand
GCCTTGGGTTAGCCTCCAGGGAAAAATTAAGGGCACATACCTTAATTTCCTGGAATACAAATGAGGAATTCCTTTTGGCAAAAAGAAAAGGAAAAAGCTTGAAGATTATTAAAGCCAACACAAATGTGGATAAACTTGTCTTTATTAGGAGAAATGATTCTACTTAAATAGTAGATAAGGGTCAATGATCACTCATTAGGTAGACAGAGTGGCAGAGGGGGTCACGTTGGGGTGAGGTCATACCAGGATCAGTTGAGGGCAGGTATGGTAATCTGGAATGGGTGGATATTGAGCCAGACCCATTTGTGGAAGGGGAGGAATTCCTGAAATCAAAAGCAAAACCAACCAAATCTTTGCACATATCATTATTCAAAGGCCATATCAAAATAGCATTAATGGCGCAATTTCCAATATCTCCCCCCTCAAGATTGGACACAGGGAGTTGATAGTTGCAGAGAAATTTGGAGTGAATATGGGCAAAAGGACAGCCCGAGGACAGCAGCTTCATAGTATACTTGACACCCTTTTTGTAAGTGACTTCTCAAGGTCCAGCCAAAAGGGAGTCTAATTTATGGGCTTGGCCTCCAGTAAAATTTTGATAATAAAGGACTAGGTCACCTACTTGATACTCAGGGAGGGGGGCTCTGGAACCATTGGAGGGCAAGAGCTCTAAAGCTTTGACTTTGTAGACTGTAGAATAGACTTTAGCCTGGATGTCAATGATACAATTAGTCAAGTCTTTGACATGAGCTTCAGGGTTGGCAGATGCATCAACTTTGATTAAAGAGGGTCCCAAGATTGAGGGGGTAGTAGCCTCTTGTCTATACAGCATGTCAAAGGGGGACTGGCCAGTCACTCAATGTCTGCTTAGTCTATACACAAAGAGAGTAGTAGGGAGGAACATATCACAATTAGCAGAATCAGAGAGGGTGAGCTTTTTACTGATGAACACCAGGGTGGAATTTTCTTATTCCACAGTCCCATTGGTTGATGGGTTATACAGAGCAAAGAAGTATTGGTGTGTGCCCATAGCTTCTACAATGGACGTTATGAGGCGGGCATTAAAGTTGGTCCCATTGTCAGAAAGCAGAACCTGAGGGCAGCCATGGCAGTAGAAAATATCTTGCAACAGGAAGTTAGCAGTTATCTTGGCAGTTATATCCTTGGTTGCTCTTGCCTTGACCCATTTACTAAAATGATCTACAGCCACCAATATGAATTGACACCCAGATCTAGAACAAAGAAGAGGGTCAACAGCATCAATACTCACAGTGTGGAAGGCATGCTTAAGGGGGATGAGTTTGAATTAAAGTTGAGATGGTTGAGGTTGTTGGAGCTGACAAGTATGCATGAGGCAAGGACATCAGGGTTTACAGGTGCATATTCTCCCAATAGAAGTTCTTGCACAGCCAGTCATGTGTTTTTGCTATGCCTCCATGTCCAGTATCAATGTGAAATTGGAGGATGTTGGCTATTCTCATACTGGGGCGGACGTTGGGCAAATAAGTGTTGTTGACTTTCTTGAAGAGTTGTCTATCTAAATCACAGTATCTTTTGATAGAGCTTGCAGTGCCAAGTGGATGTCTTCTGATTCAGTGGTACAGGAGTCAGGGTATTATATCAACTTTTATAGTCAATTGGCGTTGATAAGGAGCACCTTTTAAGGAAGCTTCAGATATGAAATTAAGAAAGAAGAGAAGTATATTTTATTAGATAATACTTTAGACTTATATAGACTTGGGTGTGGCAGAGATTTAGTTGGATCAAACCTAGGGGTTGGTCATGTGCAGGATGGGTTCAAGCCACTGGATACTTGGACAGTCATGTGATATTGCTTGGTTGCCATTCTGGTATGTCAAACAGTATACTGGAAGGGCACCAAATTGGGTGATGGCTAGATTTTGAGTAGGTCGGCAGTAGCCAAAATACTTATGCATCCAGATCCTCAACAGTGTCAGCAGGATGGATAGTTAGTATAGGCATTCTCAAAAAACCATTAGCATTCTTATGTTGTTCAGCAGGACAATGTACTACCGTGAAATTGTATCCTTGTAAGTGTAGGACCCAACGGGATAGCCAACCTTCAGGCTCCTTTAATTGTTGCAGCCACTTAAAGGAGGAGTGGTCTGTGACTACCGTAAAGTTAGTCCTGTAAATATAGTGCTGAAACTGTTTTACTGCATGCAGAACAGCCAGGAATTCTTTTTCAGTTGCTATAGTTCTTTTTGTGCTTGTTGAGGACTTGTGAAGAATAGGCCACAGGTCAATCAAAGCCTTCATCATCAAGCTGGGCTAAAATGGCACCCACAGCTACTCCACTAGTGTCAGTGTACAAAATGAACTCCTTATCATAATCAGGGTAGACTAGGATGAGAGCCTCTTTGAGTTTGGCTTTCAACGCTTCAAAGGCTTGCTGTTAGCTGGCAGTCCACTCAAAGGGTACGTTGCAAAGGAGCTGGACAAGGGGTTTGCTTAATTCAGCAAAATCAGGGATAAATTGTTGATAGTACCCCATCATGCCAAGAAACACTTAGACCTCCCGTAAGTTTGTGGGAGACAGCATCTTGTCAATGACTTCCACCTTATTATTCATGGGGTGTATCCTGGTTTGGGTGACCTCATGGCCAAGAATTCAAGTCGTTCTTTGAAGAAAGAGCATTTAGAGGGTTTGAGTTTCAAGCCTGCCTATCAAATTTTGATGAAGTCAGTTTTGAGGTTATCCAAATAGTCAGTAAAGGCAGAGCTGAACACAGTGATATTTTCAAGATATACAAGGACTCAGGAGAGTTTATGATCTTGTAGAATGGAGTCCATAGCCCTTTGAAATAAAGCCGGGGTGTTGTAGAGTCCTTGGGTTATTTGAGTGGGTTCATAAAGACCTTCTGAAGTGATGAGCACAGCTTTTTCTCGATCTTCAGGAGACAATTCCACCTGCCAGTATCCTGATTCTAGATCCATAGCAGAGAAAAACTTTTATCCTCCTAATCTTCTGAGAGCATCATCAATTCTAGGCAAAGGTTATGGACCCTTTTTGGTGAGCAAGTTTAGGTGGCAGTGATCCTTCACAATGTGATGGCCTCCATTTTTCTTCTTTAGGATCAATAATGGGAGGCCCAAGGGATCTGAGAGGGAGCTAGGAGCCCAGCATCCAAGAGTTGTTTAAG
The DNA here is from genome assembly GCA_014839935.2 of Entomophthora muscae. NCBI lineage: Eukaryota > Fungi > Entomophthoromycota > Entomophthoromycetes > Entomophthorales > Entomophthoraceae > Entomophthora > Entomophthora muscae. The sequence continues at coordinate 57,981 of QTSX02002459.1, read as the reverse complement.
CTCCTTAGAAACCTGGGCATCTTCTACCCTACTACAGTGGTAAGGCTTGGCACAGAATGGTGGCGCATCACCAGTATCTATCTGATGAATGACCCCTTTGGCTAGACCATAGTCTGTTGGTCAAGGAAAATATATCCTTAAACTGGTCTAGCAGTTCCAGAACATCTTTTTGTTGAATGGGTGACAATTGTGGGAAGTCTGTGACAGTGAACATGGAGAGAACCTGAGGGTCTCCTTCAGGTAAGTTAAAATCACTGAATGTTCCAAAAGGGTAGAGGGATGTCACTTGCTCAGAGCCTAATATGCGACCATGCCCTACAGCCTGGACCTTATTCACCTGCATAGGTAGGGTAGTTAGGTTAGCCAACAACAGCTGCACAGGCTCCTTATGGGCTGGTCCAAAATTCCTGGGCATAACCGAGGCTCTCTGTGGCTTAGGGAATCAGGAGAGTATATATCCAGGAATGGTTTTTCAGGTAGTTTGTAGGATATCTGAGAGTCTATAATCACTTGTGAGCCTGGTGGAATAGTGATAGCCGCAGGGGCAAGAAGAGGCACACCTTACTCTGCAGGACAAGAAGGAGGAGGGGAACACATATTAGAGGAGTGAGTTCTTTACTTGAGTGAGAAGATACCTGTGGGGTACTCTAGTACACAAGTCTTAAGGCGTTTACCAGGTAGGCGTGGAGGCTCTTCAAAAATTAAAGGGACCTTGTACCTAAGAGCAATAGATACCCATCTCAAAGGTTTACAATTACATTATACTATTGGAGGAATTGGGTACCAACCAGGAGGTCATAGCTTTTGTTTTCTAGGATGACAGCAGGGGATGCAATGAGAGAGTTCCCCAAACCTCATTGGCAGAGCAGAATAGGCACCAAGGGCTTGGGTTTAAGCCTTGCCAGAAGTATCATATGTTTGAGTATAGCTGAGGTCAGGGGCCAGCTTAAGCTTCTTCATTAGTTTAGATGATACCACGTTGACTGGAGAACCCAATTACAGAATGGCTTTGATTTTAACCTTTTGGATTGATACTTTCACACAAGTAGTATTTTTCCAAAGAGGGGCAAGACATCCAGAACGTCCTGTGTAGCTGCTAGCTCTTTTTCTATTTAGCTAACATGAATTTTAAGGCAGGAATTTCCTTATATACAGTCTGCAAAGGGAGGGATACGGTCACATTCTGAAAGAGAGCTTCTGCTATTTCAGCAGCTTCTTCATAAGAGTCTACCAGGAGGGGAGGTTGATATGCCTGGGCTAGATAAGGGCAAGCCACTATGGCCTTGGCTTCACTTGACAGTGGGCAAGATGTAGTTGTGGTTCTCCCTGAAAAAAGCTTTTAACAGATAGACACAGTTTCTGGGACAGCCAACACGGAGTAGCCATAACTATATGATTAATTGCTGTCAGAATCCTCAGGTTCAGAATCACTAGAAAAATTGTGGAACAGGTGAAGGATAGTTGGGCCAGCTGAAGAGGGAGAATCCTCATTGGAGGGAGGATCAGGAGGCAACAGGGGAGATTGGTCAGCAGAGAGTGTCTCTGCCTCTAAGCTGACCTCTCTTTTCCCACCTGTTCCTTAGTGTCACAGCCTTCTACCCAGGGATTAGTGCAGGTACGCAAGTGGTACCCTATTTGGCCGCAGTATGACATCCCTTCCTCTTAGGTTGCCTACCTGAGCCCAGAGTCATGATGTGCAGAGTATGGGAGGTGGTCCCAGTGTTACTAGCCTTATTTTCACAAACAACGGTACCCCCGTGGGTCAAATGCATGTCTTGCAATAGGGTCTTAATATGCTTCATGGATGCAAGAGAAGCTTTATGTGCCTTAAAGTGCAGGCAAGAAGCTGATCTCCCTTCCAAGCGTTCAAAAAAGTTGTGTAAGCTTCACGGGGGGTTAACTGATGGCTGATGATTGACTGCTGTTCTTCAATGTAGAAGGGATCAGCAAACTCAGCCAGGGTCTCCTGGGGTTAAAGGCAATGTGCATAAATGCATCTTTCTTGATCTCCAGCCTGAGATCTCCCCCAAATTCTTCAATCAGGAGGCGTTTCCTGTCTTCCCAAGTGACAATGGAAGGGAGTTCAGCGACCACAACTTCTTGGCACGTAGGATGCAGGCAGGTAAGAATATGTTCCTTTTTTAGTTAATCAGTAGCTCTATGCATAGCCCTCTTGTAAATGGTCAGGAAGGCAGCAATGGTGGAGGTTTTGGGATCAAATATCTGCTTGAAGGAAGGCTTATAGTTGGGATCAATAGACAATGAGTGTCTCTGACTGTTTTCACCTGGGTTGAGGATAATGATATGGAGGTTGCCCTCAAACTCAGATTTGACAGCAGGTTGTCTATCCCAGAGAAGTCAAAGGCTCTCTTCCAGAGTGTCCAGGGTAGAGCTGTTTTGTCCACTGATATCTCTGGCAGTAGCGGCAGCAGCCCCAAATTCATCAATCTTAATCTGTTGCACAGCTAATGTACCAGCAATCCCATTGATATAAGTGGCCAGGGAAGTTGTTTGAGCATCCAGAGGGATAACCTGTCCATTTATTGTCTCTGTCAATTGAGAGAGATTATGTACCTCCCTTTCCAGTGCATCTTGCCTATCCGCAACGGCATTTGTTACTTCTGCTAGCTGATCCAAGGCAAGGGCACAGTTGACACAGGGTTGGCCTTCCAAGCCAGGGCAGCACCCATGATTTTTAGGGGTAGGAGTACAAGTGACCCCGGCCTCCTTTTACCATCAGACTCAGAAGATGAATCATCAGGGTTAGAGAGGTGTTGTTTCAAATACTAAATTTCTCCTTGCAAGGATGCTACTTGGTTGGTGAGCGAGGCAAAGCAATGGTTAGGAATAGGCTCTACTGGAAAGTTTGGAACAGAAGTTTGACATTGGGTAGTGGCTTTGAGTTCAGCTATGGCTTCTCATACCTTAGCTTCAAAGGCAGACGGGACCTCCATGGTAGGAGTGGGAGGAGTTGCTTCAAGGGAGCTGCTCTATCATCAACCTAGTTTTGTACTTGATACAGAGTGTCTCCTATTGCTGCCTTATCCAGACCATATCAATGGTGCAGATGGTAGCCCCAGGTATCAAGGGGAGTCCAACCAACTTGATTTGGGAACTAACATGCTCATAAAATTGATTGAGTTTGGTAACCAGCGTCTCAAGGTCTGACAATGCTTTAAAATAGCAGCCTCTATTTTTTCACGCCTTGTTGCTTGATGATCATCCAGTTTGCACAGTTAATTCTTGATATATCCAGGGAGCAAGGAGCAAAGGGAGTTCAAAGATGAGGTTAGGTACTTCTGGGAGGCCAGTGAGTCACACTGGTTATCTGAAATACACGTAAAGAGGCTATGGGACTATTCTTGATATGCCATATTTTTAGCATGGTTGTTTGAGACAGTGGTGGCTACAGCATTTAGAAGCTGGTTATGGGATCCCAATGCAAGTTATGGTGAACCAGGGCGGGTTAGATAAATTGTTTGACTAACACACCAATAGTCTCCATTAATTCCATCAGCGCAGGGGGAGACCAAAGTCCAAGAGGAAGGAGTACAGGTCTTTGGAAGCATACCCAGGAGGCAACAGTGGCAAAATTGACTGTAGGGATGTAAAAGTGAGAATTCAAAAGTGAGAATGTAAAAGTGGCTATGTTGACACTTTTAAAGTTTTAAAATTAAATTAAAACAGCTCATCTGAAATTAAAATTTATTATGGTCATATAAAATACTTTTTATTAATTTTCTCAACTAAAAAAGTCAAAAAAGTAATTACTTTATTATAAAAAGCCATTTTGAAAATTCAAAAAGTGTCGACATGGCCACTTTTAGATTCTCACTTTTTAATTCTCACTTTTACATCCCTACAGTTGATTTTGCCACTGTTGCCACCCAGGACGGAGACCATGGATAGTTTGCATTGTCACAGTGCCTGAGTAGAGGAGAGAGAAAGCAGCAGCGCAAGCTTGCTCTGCGTTGAGAGAGAAAGCTGGAGAGGGCCCAGGCAGGCCCAAGGGACAGCACCAGTACCATTAGGGTTGAAGGGGCATTGGTGATGTCCTCTTCTAGAGAAGGACTAGAAACTTTAGACTTCTTGGGTACTTCAGAAACAAAGGGAGAAGGTCCAGAGAATGTGTGTGGGAACAGGGTAACCAAGGGGCTTGCAGCCCTGTATTGAGCACCATTCTGTCGTGTTTGGCTCCTGGGGACAACATCCAGGAGGGCACAGCAGGAAATCTTTATAACAAAATTATTTGAGGTTTGAATCTAGCCTTGGGTTAGTCTTCAGGGCAAAATTAAGGGCACATACCTTAATTTCCTGGAATACAATATGTGAAATTCCTTTTGGCAAAAAGGAAAGGAAAAAATTTAAGAATATTAAAGCCAACACAAATTTGGTAAAATTTTTTTTATTAGGATAAATGATTCTACTTAAATAGTAGACAAGGGTCAATGATCACTCATTAGGTAGACAGAGTGGCATAGGGGGTCACGTTGGGGTGAGGTCATACCAGGATCAGTTGAGGGCAGGTATGGTAATCCGGAATGGGTGGATATTGAAACAGACCCATTTGCAGAAGGAGAGGGATTCCTGAAATTGAAAGCAAAACCAACTGAATCTTTGCACATATCATTATTTGAAGGCCATATCAAAATAGTATTAATGGCACAATTTCCAACACTATTACAGCAGGAAAGATTCCAGGTTAGGGACAAAATCTGGTTTTTCAACCACAATCAGCATAAGTTGGAACCAGGTTTATGTGGAACAGGCATTGTCTTGGAGGTCAAACCCAACAATAACCACCTCATCAAAGGAATTGGAGCCCAAACTGAACTAAAATGTATGCACCACAACCAGCTCCGCCTGTGTAAAGCAAGAACAGCCCAACAAAATTCCAGACTCCCTTTCCATACTGCCAAACTGGGTCAATATCAAGCCTGCAATCCAACACTCTAAGGAAAATTCCCAAGGCTCTGCCTTCCAGCACCCCAGGGGGAGATGTTGAAACATCTTTGATTACTCCCGCTTGGGGAATTACTGCCCCAAGTAGATCACTGAATGAGTAACCAAATGGCTCATCAACCAACCAGTAAATTGGTGGCACTACTATCAGTTGACCATCTATTATGGGGATTAAACAATCAAGATCCTAAAAAGAACACAACTTTAATAAGCCTCATGACCTAAGAGGAACATTACTTGGATAGGTCCCATGACCTCCATGATGTACATGGACAGTATGTGGCTTTCTATGATACTGTATATTATCCTATATTCATATACAATAAAGTATCATTCTCTTCTTAATTTTCCCTTTTATCTCATTGTTTATACTACCCAGAAGTATAAGCACGGCACTACTTTAATAACTATTAATTTTATTGTTTTCTATTATAGCTTTAATATATTCAAAGCGCTACACTCAAGTTAATTTTAAAACTATAAGTGTTACAGACCAGCCAATTGGAATGGGTGTACATGTGGTGTCTTTGTGTTTGGCTCAGACCCAACACGCCTCAGTTATTGCACCCAGTTTAACTTGATGAAATAAGCATTTTAAAAATAAGAGATGTCTTTGTTTGCAAATTGGCACACTGAGTTGTGGTCAATCTAGCACCAGAGAACCCAGAAGTCTGGCGCTAGATTGACCACAAGTTGGCATGCCAATTTACAAACAAAGACAGCCCTTATTTTAACAGGCCTATTTCATCAAGTTAAACTGGGTGCAATAACTGAGGCGTGTCTGGTATGAGCCAAATACAAAGAAACTACATGTACACCCATTCCAATTGATTGGTCTGTAGCACTTGTAGTTTTCTAAAATTCACTTGAGTGTAGTGCTTTGAATAGATTTAAAGCTATAATAGAAAACAATAGAATTAAATGAAATGATCAATTACACTGCATATATCTCTAGAATAAATGATCTACATATAACACATGAAAGTGGCTATCTTTTGATAAATATATACTTTGGGTTGCACTTGGTATATTGATTCAAGAACAAATTATATTTTACTTATCAAAACATACACATGACAAAGTATGTTGTTCATGATACTAAGATTAGGCTGTTTTACTCACTCTAAAATATATGATCTGCATATAGCCCGTGAAAGTGGTTATCTTATAATAAATATTTACTTAGGGTTAAAATTGGCATATTTATTTGAGACAAATCATGTTTTACTTGGACAAAACACGTACTTGAACAAAATATTTTATTCATGATACTAAGATTGGGTTGAATATACAATAAATATACATAATATCAATATTAAATGAATACTGGTGCTTGAAGCCAATAAAATATCATATTGTGTATATAATTCTGGGAAGTATAATAAATGAGATAAGGGGAAGATTTAAGAAGATAATGATACTTTATTGGATATAAATATAGAATAATATATAGTATCATGACAAGCCACATACTGTCCATGTACGTCATGGCAGTCATGAGGCTTATCTGAGTAATGTTCCTCTTAGGTCACAAGGCTTATTCAAGTTGTGTTCCACTTAAGATCTGGATTAGGTGATCCTTGTAATAGATGGTTGACTGATAATAGTGCCACCAGTTTACCGGCTGGTCAGTGAACCATTTGGTGATCTACTTGGGGCTTTAATTCCCAGCAAGGGAGTAATCAAAGATGTTGCAACATAAGTAAACTTAAGATATATTTATTTAAAATCTATTAGTTACAATAGAATAGATATAGTTTATTGGGATAGTTTATTAGTATAAAAAAGGCTGGGATAAGTACAAGGAAAACATGGCAGAATTAGAGGCAATGATAAAGGAATTGGATGCAGTGGTGGCTAAAATTAAGGAGGTCAATCAAAAGGTGAAGGACATGCTAAAGGAGGTGGTGTTACAAGGCAACAAACTAGACAAACTTACTGTGAAGGCTGTTAAAAAGAAGATTTTATAATACTTCCAACAAACTTGCAACCAGGCTCCTAAATGTAGAAAAATATGTCCTTGCCAATCTACAGTTCAAGACACAGGGGTTTGCAACTGTATAGGCATAGTCAAAGGACTCCAAGATGTTTGAGCAGCTAAAAAATAAAAAGAAACAAAACCAACAGAAGATAACTAGGAACCAGCTAGTGACAAGACCCATGAAGCAGCCCCCGTAAAGGGGGCAACAGGTAACAATATAGAAGAAGGAAAAAATAAAGCATCAAATAAATAAATAGGTCCTACTAACATTTTATTTATTTATAAGAAACAGAAGGAGAAGTCTGCCAGTATCTAAGACCGTACATATTGCAAACATTCTACAGCAACTACATCCCCCACATAGGGTGTCAGCTGGTCCTGACACCATCTGCTTCCTCTGAAATGATTAATAAATTTAAAAAAATCCAATGAAACAAAAACAACTTACATCACTCCAACCAGAGCAAGACAACACCAAATGGCAGTTCTCAGCTTTGGCTGCGGCCCCCAACCTGCAACTCAACCAGTATGTTCCAGATATTAGCTTCTGCAAGAACTTTGTCATGATTGTCTGAGATTTCATCTAAACTATGTTGTACCAAAACCTACCCAAGATAAAAAGAGGACAAGCAGAAGTCTGTTACTGTTAATCAACCAAACACACACCATCACACATCCTAAAAAAGTTTAATGAAAAAATAACAAAACTTAGCTATAGTTCTGCCGCAGTCATGCCTGCAGTAATAGGCGTCCTTGGAGACTTCAGGGCCTCCTGGCGCTCAGCCAAGACTGGTATACCAAAAAAAATGGAAAAAAACCTTCACCACTATGTCCTTTAAGAATAAATTTAGTACCTATATAATGAATTTTTTGAGTTCTCTTCCCTGTTTGCAGGACAGAGACTTCACTTGATTGTTTACCTAGGTTTTGTTGTACTGATGTGGCTTAAAGCAAAAACCTGCAACCAGTCTGATGTGATAATAAAACTGGAAGTAGTATGCCATTTACTAGACAGAAAAAGAATTTGCCAAGGATACAGTTCAATAGAGCACACTATTCAAGATTCAATTATTCTTGCTGCCACCTATGTGATGGCTGCTCCACCAGAAAAATTTTCCTAGCTAACTGTGTCACAATGCTCCCATATTCTACCGGTTGCAATTTCTTTAGTAAAGGTCCAATGTCAACATGCATGTTGTCAATAGAAATTACTAGTCTATTTCAACGCACTGTCCTTGAATTCCTCTGCTCCCACTCCCAATAAAAGTCTACACCCAAATACTATTTTGATTTCTATATATACATTTTCTTTAAAATTATCTACTCAAACCATCTATAGTTAACAAAAAATACATTATAAAAAATATAAATATTCTTGTGTTTTATTTTCCATTCATTTGATTGGCTTTGCTTTGTTAATTTTATTATACCTGACCCAATATGCAGAATCACAGCAATAAAGTCAAAATAAATTAAACTAAATAAAAACACATATTAAAAAGAAATGCAGAATAAACCATTCATAATAGCTAATCCTTTAATTGACTGGCTGCTGGGCAAGGCACACAGGGAGAAACAAATCTGCATGATCATATAATCTGGCCACAGTTTTAGCTGGGAGGGTATGGACACCAACCTGCAGCAAATTAAAAAATAATCAGGCCTGGGTGGCGACCCTTTCTTAAAAAATCTCTTGAGCCACTAAAAGACCTCCTCAATTGGGTTGAGGAATGGGGAATAGGAGGGGAGAAAGAGAAGATGCAAGGTGGATGTGGTCAATTGTTAGGAGGCAATTTCAATGCCAGGATCAATCATTGGGAACTTGTTGAGAATATTCACTACCTTATGGAGTCTGACGTTGTCTAGCACAATGATATTAATAAAGCCCAAACTGGTCACTATGAGGTGCTCCCAAACCAATTGGAGAAATTCCAGGAAGATCCAACTATTGTGTGAACCTTTGATTATCTGATAGAGCTCAATGCCAAGGGAACCAAGAAGGGCTACCATTGAGTAGGTAACAGACCAGACAGCTGCATGCTGGGACATGCCGTTCTTTTCTCCTTTGGGGACATACCTATACTTGTTGCGCATTGACAACCCAAAAGAGGGCTTGTCAATGTAGTAGAACTTGACTGTTCCTTTCTCCTTTAGCGCAGTGAACATCTCAGCGTATTTTTGGTGGTAGACAACATTGTCTAGGCTTTTATGATTGTACAGAGATACACCAAGTTTCTTCTATGAAAATTTTAATTTTCCACTGCTCTATAGCAAGTAGAAACCAAAGCCTGGATTCCAAAAACAGACCTAACCATTGACTGAATATCTTCCAGTTCAAGATGGCAGTTCTTCTTGATCCACTGTTGGATGGCCCATTGGTGTTTCTTAACCAATAGATCTGGTTCACAATTGAATTTCTCCAAAAGGAGAACATTACCTGTTTAAGGTAAGGTGCGCAGAGCCTATGGCCAGATTTTTCTGAGATACCAACAATGGCCACGGCCTTCCTATAGTCTTTTGTCTCCTCCATGAGCCTCATGAAGGTCTCACATGTGGAATTGGGGATGCCATGGTACTTGGCCTTTTTGGAGGCAGGCAAAGACTCATCAGGATTGGGCACAACAAAGTTCATAGGCACTTGGCTGTAGAATGCAGCAACCTTTTTGAGCACCTTCTACCCTTTTGTGGTTTGGTAATATTGGGGCAGCTTGTCATTGTCTCCCTTGTTGGAATCACTCATGTATGTCTCTTACGTGGTGTCAAGGACTGGCTTAACCTTCTCCAGTAGGGCTGCAGGAACATCATTGTGGCAGTATACAGTGTTGTACACCAAAGACACCCTCTTGTTAGTAACATCATTAACTGTTTTAGTGGTGACAACTTTGGTGTATTTTCTGGTCAGCTTCTGGACCCAGGGGTTGATTCTCTGCCCTCTTGCACAATGTGCTCCTTGAACTGGCTGTGTCAGTGTAGCGTCACTATTGAACTCTCCTCTCCCATCTCCTTCCTGAGTAGGCACTTGTATTTCATTAACTCTGTTCTTTGACCTGCGGGGGCAACTGCAACCACAGTGCACAATTGGTGCATTGTCACTCTGTTGCTGGGATGCGTCCATTTTGGTATAAAAAATAAAATAAAATTAAAAAAGTTTATCTTTAAGATTTATTTATTATAATTTTTATCACTCTGTATATAGTAGCATGAAAGCTAGTAGACACTACTGTTTATTTCAAATTAGATTTATATATTAATTATTTTTGGTTGTAAATGTGCACTGTTGATTATGAGTTTGAATAAATCTGATTTTTTATTGATTCTAATCCCAAAACAGACACTTAGAATATTTAATTCCTTTTTCTATTCCAGATGCATTCTTAATTAGTAAAAGTTGGTAACAGTATTATTTATTCATTCATGTGTTTTGATATTTGATATTTATCTTGTCTGTTTCAGTAGCTATTTAGGCTTGTTGTTGGATCAATTTTGTAACTTTTGTGACTGAGTTTCATGTGTTCACCAAAAACATAGCAAACATAGTATATTGGTTCTGTGACTAAAACTCATGTGTTCTAATGTTTGGTACACTCTTTATTGAGTTGTTAAGCATCTGTCCCCAGTTTGAATAGGTTGTTGTATGACTGGACATTTTTGCCAAATAGCGCTCATTTTCTGTGAAATTATCTTCTATTTAGATCTATCAAGTTGAAATACGTTTTGTGACTTAGTTCATGCATTCTAAACCAAAAATACATTTATCTAAACATGTTTGAGAACTACTGTATGCTAATATATAGAAATGGTTCTGGGAAGATTGCCTTTGTGAAGTTTTTCTCAAAATCTGACCCAGCCATACATATCCCTAGGCCAAAGGGAGGGGATATTCTGCTACCCCTGGGCTGGCCCTGGGTTGTACCCCTAAAGTGGAAGGGCCCAAACTGATCCTGATAAAGTGCTCTCATACATCGAATTAAAGACTCACAAATATGTGGTCTAACCATCCAGCAACCAATTGATCTGTTGACATTGATTCCAGAAATTGTTACCGCTTTTACTCCAAGATAGAATTGATGCCCTCTGCCAATTGACTAGGGAATGGCAAAATATATAAAAAAGCCTATAAAGAGGATTTTAACTAACCCAAACTGCCATAAATTAAGAGATTATGGGCCCAAAAGTCACCAAACAGACCTCAAAGTTTGGGTTGACATCAAGAGTCTGGAATTAAATATGTTTATTGCCTCAAACAGCCAATCCAATAATGCTAGTACCAAGAAGAGTTAAACTGATGACCAGCCAATAGGAATCCATGGCCAAGCCAGAAGCCGTTTTCCCAGCAGGATATTGTTGCAACCAAGTTTCCAGACTTGCCTTCCAATGTATCTTACAATTACAGGGGGCGCTTGATGAGCTACCCCTTGACGTATCTAATGACATGGACCAATATGATGGCAACATCAAGCTGTGTGTACTTTCTCCTAATTAGGAGTGCTATTAATTCAACCTGCTGATCCTGCACGAGTTATTCCTTGGCTCCAATTCTTATATGGAACATGCCATCATGCCACCCCCTTGTGGTCTGGTGGCTTTCCTCATCTAGTATATTAATTGCAGTATTTTATAATAATTATTAACTTATTCTTATTATTCCTGTCCTTTCTATTGGACTGTTGTCTTCCCTAATCCAAATACTGAATCCTTATTGGTTCAGTTGTAACAATATAGCTGAAAAAGTTGGGATCTGCTTCCTTGCTGACATCTCTGAATAAATGGCTGTTAGGTGATGCACTTATATCATTTTTCCTTTACAGGTTTTTATTACATTACTATATCACTTATACTGATGGTTTTATATATAATAGAGAATAATTGAAGCTCTAAAACAAGCACTAGGAAACTGAGCAGAGCATAGCAGAGCTGCATCAGTTCCTTCAGCCAGACACCTGGATTAATAGATGTCAATCTGCCTATGTGATCCTTTCCCCTACCAAAGCTTCAAAAGGATTAGCTACATTTCCCTGCCAAGTAGCAGATGGAGATCTCAGATTTAGAGACTCCTATTTTCACCACCAATCAATCATATGATTACAGCAAGCTTGGGTTTGCCTACCTCACCATGCTGGGTTGCTTAACAAGTGATTTCCCACTTGGGAGTATGGCAGCCTTGGGCTACTGCTGCTAATTATATGATGAGAATGGCCCCTATCATTTACTGGGCCTTTCAGGCCAGGCCCTTCCCCTTGACTGAAGGATCTCTTGGAACAAGCCAATTGACATGACACTAAGATCAAACATCTAACTTCTAAGAGAATCAGGCTCTTCAAAACCCTCGTGACTGCCATCATCTACATGGATACTATGTACCTTATTGCATTACTTTATAATAATTTTCTTTGGTATAAAATAAGTATTGCATTATCTCCTTAAATTCCCCATATTTTGCATTATATACCTCCCAGAAGTACTGAAGTTATAGGACCTAAAGGGAAATTAATGGATTTCAAACTATATACCCAAAACTCAAATGGCAATTGTGGTTTGATTTTTTTCTTGATTAAATGGATCTCTTTATTTTTTATTTAATATTTTAAATCATGGGATTGGATAGACAGTTTGCAAGTTTTAAGCCATGGATTCATATCTTAAGTGAAAAAATATTGACTGAAACCCAAAAATAATTATTTAGATCCAACCATTGTCTTTGTTGTGTTTGCTATGGTTCTTGTGCAATTGAAGGGTTGCCAATCCTATACCCAGATTTCACATCACAGATGAAAGTGGCTGTAAATTTCATTAATTTTTTGCAGGATTCCTAATCTGAGTTGAAGACACCAAAGTAAGCCATTTAATATCAAACCAAATTAAGAAGCTCCGCTATGGCCAATAACATAAAAGATTCAAATTCAATTGCCATATTTAGACATAAAAATCAAATAAGATGGAAAACTGTATAAACCAGGAAACATTAAAGTGAAGTGCACTCTAAAGCACTCAAATCAAGCTGGTGATACTATACAAGAACACACAAAGAGAAACCAACAACCAAAAATTAAAACAAAAAATATAAAGAATCTATACTGCAGGGCTTAAACCTGCTGAGATAAATGTACACTGTTCAGTTCAGAACGCATAGGTCCAGCCATACAACAACCTCAAACTTTTTAGATAGAGGTAGAAGATAACTCCACAAAAAATGGTTGTTATTTGGAAAAAATTGTTCTGCTGCACAGCAACCTATGCAAACTGGGACAAATGTATGATGATCCAACAACAAATGTACCAAGCACTAGAACAAATGAGTCTTAGTCAGAAGCAAAGCCACTAGTTTCACTATGATTTTAAGAAAAAAAGTAACTTAGTCACTAAAGTTAACAACTCAATCCAACATTGAACCCTAATAGCAACTGAAACAGACAGCAAAAATATCAAATATCAAATACCAAAACAAATCAGTGAATCTATAATAATGTTACCAGTTCATCTTAATTAAGATATAAAATCTAGAAAAGAAATGGGAAATAAATATTCTGAGTGTCTGTATTGGGATGAGTTCATAAAAAATCTGATTTACTAATACATACAGTTAAAAGCGCACATTTTAACCAAAAATAATTAATATAGAGTTTTTAAATCCTAATTTGAAATAAACAGGAGTGATTTCAAACCTTTATGCTAATAAATCTAGACAAATAAAAATTGCAACAAATAAATTATATAGTCAAACTAATTTAGCTTATTTTTTATACCAAAATAGATACATCACAACAACAGAGCCAAGGTGCCAAAGGAGTACAACACAGGACGTGAACGCCCTTGTGGGTCAAAGAACAGAGTGGATGTAGTCAAGGAGGTGGAAATGGGAGTTGTCTGTGTTAGGCAGTGAAGCCCAAACCACATAGACACCACAACAAGCCAAGGGCACCCAGATTAAAGGGGAAGCTAGTATTGACCCCAAAGTCCCAAAGCTGACCTGAAAACACACCAAGGTTACCATCACCAGAACAATAAAGGACATCACAACTGAAAAGGTGTCCTTGGTATACAACCCTGTATACTGCTGTGATGGTATTTCTGCTACCATAATAGAGAGCTTGAAGCCTGTAGTTGACACCACATATGAGCCTTACATGAGTGGTGGCAAAGGGCAATACAATGATAACAAGCCATAAATTATCAAACTGTGAAGGGGTGGCAGATGCTCAAAAAGGTTGCTGTGTTTTATAGTCAGGTGCCTATACCTGGTGTCAGAATCATCCATTATGATGATCCTAACACCCATCTCTCTGAAAATACTGGATTTGTTGGGTTATTGGGGTCTGCAAATATTGGAGATGAAAGCCAAACTTTAATAGGTCAAGTAGACTTAAGTTGCTTTAATCAAATCAAGAGTCAACATTTGGATTGATTAGTGAATTATTAACCAGTTCAAGACCAAAACTCAAATCAGAACCTCCCTATGCTCTTTAGATACTGATTTAGATCTATCTTTTAAAGATGAAATTAAGCTCCAGCATGAAGTCTGCAGCCAATTGGAAGTTACAATGGGTTCAGGTGATGTTAAACAACCTCTAGCAGGAGCAGAAGGCTCCAAAAAGTCCAAAACACCCATTAAAAACTCTACTAAGCTAAACAAAGCCACAGTTGATGATAACTAAGCTCAAAAAACCTGTCAAGACCCAAATTAAGTTAAAAGTAAGTTACAAACTTACTGATAATCTTAAGAGAGTCTTGACTGTCCCTAGATATTTTATTTTTTGAAACTTCCTTGCACAACTGCCCTATTTCAGGTTTAATTCCCTTCCCAATTACCCCAAACCAATTTTTATATAAGATTCTGAGGATTGCTAATCACAATTACTCAATCAATAAAGAGTTTTTCCCAACCTTTTAAATTTATATTGCTTGTAAGTCTTTTAGAAACTCTCTTGTGAAGCCGCCTAATCTTCTCCCCATTTTGGGGAATCAGGCTCAAATGGGTGACTTTAATTTTGCTTTGTACTTTAGTACAATTGTCTGTTCAAATGAAAACACATCCAGGGACTGGAACCAGCACTAATTATTGCAATAATGAGAATTGAGCCCCAGTGATGCCAGGAAGATGTTATACAGCCTCTTTTTTCTCCACCAATTCACCCACCAAGCAACAACCTCAATCTGTGCCAACCAAACCAGTTTGTTTTGTCCATTTGCTTCCTTTCTCTTGCTTGCTTACTAGGTAGTATACACCTTCCATGGGTGTTTCAATCCTTCACTTGGAAGATACCAAATCCTAAGAGAGTTCTTACACCTGGGTATGGTTTCCATACCTATATATGTTCTATGATCACTGGGTTAAACCCTTCTGCATTGATCTACCATATTTGAAAACTATTCCCAGCAGGGTGGGTTCCTGACACCTGGTGTCTTGGCAGAACCCAATCAGTTGTTGACCAACACCAAAAAGCCCAAGTACACTATTATCACAAACTCCACATATGAGATCCATATCAAGCTTAACAAGAAAGCACAGAAGTACAAGAAGGCCAGAGCTATTGTCAATATTTTGGATAAATAAGTACATCAGCTGTATAGTATGTTCCTGAAAATTGGCAGAGTTCTCCTTGCAGATAAATCCCAGTACAAGTCAACCATCCCAAAAAAGAGAACATCTGGGCAATCAAGAAGAGGATTAATCAAATTTTTCATCTTGAACTGACAAATATACAGGCCATGGTAAAATCTGCTTTTGGAATCAAGGCCTCAATTCTTTTTTGCTATTTTATGTTTATAAGATTGAGGTTTTCTTGGAAAACTAGGGGTATCTCTTTACAGTTGGAATAGCCCAATTAACATTGAGACCCATCATAAATACATTAAGACCTGAATCATGCTAAAGTACAAGAGCACAGTAAAATGATACTACTTTTATAAATTTCCATTTGCATCCTTCATATGCAATGCTTATGGGTACATGCCCAAAGATGCCAAGGATGCTGTATCCCAGTGTGCGTCTGTTTTTGATGTGCTCTACTCAATGATAGCCCTTCTTGGTCCCCTTGACATTGAACTATATCAGATTATCAAGGGTTCTAATAATATTGTATCTTCATTGGATTTCTCTGATTGTTTCAGGAGTACCTCAGGCTTACTAGCTTGGTGTTCAACAACATAATTGTGTTAGATAAAATTGGGCTCCACAAGGTGGCTGATATTCTCAATGGATTTTCAATGATTGAGACATGTGTGTAATTTTTCTCACTGCAATTGGCCACAGCGCCTATGTGCCTATTGTTTCTTACCACCTATTTCCCATTCCTGAACCTAATTGAGGAGGTTTTTGGGTGGCTCAAGAAAGTTGTCAAGCAGAGGACACCAACTGGGCCTGAGGCCTTATTTGATTTGGTACAGGTTAGAGTCCATACCCTTTCATCAGAGATAGTGGCTAAGTTTTACACTATTTCTTAATCATATATTCTTCTGTGTCTTGACAACCAGCTAATTAATTAAAAAAGCTCTTTTATTCCTCATACTATATTGACTTGTATGTTTTTATTTTCAACCTTTATTTTTTATTTAGTTTATATTTGTTAATTTTCCTTTTATCAGGTGGTTGTCCTGTCCAAGGACAGATAAAATATTATATAATAAATCAATTAAATGTATTTCATTATACTTTTAGATTGGTATTACTTATAATTTGCTTAATTACCATTCTTATTTAAAAAGGCTTTCTTTCAAGTTAATTAAACTTTTTTATTAATCTAAAATTGTGTGTCCAAGTAAAAAATTTAAAATATAAATCTAAGTAAGTGAAGTATTACTTTTAAGTTTAGCAAAGCTAAAATAATAAATTTAAAATTTTACATTTTTATTTCTTAAATTCTTTCAAAAAGTAGAGTTGATATGTAGCTTTAAAATAAGTTATTGGAGATTAAGATTGATTTAGTATTCACAGAGATGCATTGATTTTAGTTTTTTTAGTATGTATTAAAAGTGAATTTATATATATCAAATTGAGTCCAAGCCTTTGATTATGATGTGAGCCCAAATTCAGTGCTTACCTATATATTTGAGCATCTTGAGCAGCTAGAGTGTCAGGAATATTCCTGACACTTACAGTTGTGTAATCAATAAACTGTCACCCGCTGCCAACGTGAAGGCGCCCGCTGCCATCAAGCAGACATCCACCGTCAACGTGCAGACATTTGCTGTCACCAAGCAGACGTCTGCCACCAACGTGCAGACATCTGCTGCCATAAAGCAGATACACACTGCCACCATGCAGAAGCCCATCACAACCAAGCAGTCATGTGCTGTCAGCATGCAGGCACCCGCCGCCACCATGCAGAAGCCTGTCACAATCAAGCCGTTGATCACCGTCAACATGCAGGCACCTACTGCCACCAAGCAGATGTCCACCGCCACCACCACGCAGAAGCCTGTCACAACCAAGCTGTTGCCTGCTGTTAACGTGCAGGTACCCGCCACCACTGAGCAGACGTCCGCTGCCACTGTGCGGTCCCCTGCTGCCTCCACGCAGAAGCCCGCCACCACCAAGCTGTTGCCCGCTGCCAACACGCAGGCGCTTGCCGCCATTAAGCAGATGGCCACCGCCACTGCACAGGCGCCCACTACTCTTGTCAGCCCCACCTGCAAGCCATCCTCAAACCAGGCACCCATGGGCCAGCCTGCCACCTGCCAGCCTTTGCTCTCCCATGCCAGCAGGCCAGTCCCCATCTACTCCTTTGGGAAATAGCCAAATCAGGAAAGGCGATTTTCCCAAAGTCAAACTTGGAAGGAACTGCTGCCCAATTTGGGAGCCTACCAAATGGGGAATGGACTGACAGGCTATCCAACAATGAAAATAATGCACCAAATTTAGTAAATGAATCTGGATGCATGAGAAAAACCAAACTTGCACTATGCCAATGCAAACTTGGATCCAGCCAAACCTTCTCAATTGCCAGCCACCCAAGCCAATCCAGAAAAGGGAATAACAGATGCAACTCAGACTCTTGGTTCCCCAATGCTATGCCTTCCAATAATCATGCCTTGCAGGTCCACTAGTATAAATAAAGGCAAACCCCTCAATGATAGTTTGTGCTATCATTGAGTGAATATCCTCCTCAATATTATCACATTAATCAATCCTTTACTCAGGCTAAGCAAGTAACCTTACTAAACCCATTACCCCTCCCCAAGTCAGAAGATGAACTACATCATCTTCACAGCTGTCTTGACAGCTTATCTTGGGATAGGGGGCCACCAGCCAACCAATGCTCAGTTTGGTCCTGAACCACAGGGATCAAAAGGGATATCGTACAACGAGCCAACTCATCTCAAATCAATGGTTTTGAACCCGTGGACACCCCTGACGTCATCTCGCCCAACTCCCACCTTGGCTATTTATGTGATCCCTGCAGCTACGCTACTGTACCTTGCTGTCAGCCTTAGACAATGCAACATCCTTGCCAAAGCCTTCCATCAGGCAGTCAACTTCTATCCAATTGTCTACACCTTGAACGGCTTTGAGCAACCTAACCTGCCATCTTATGTTACTAAAGTTTTACCCTCAATCCTTGGGTATTACAGATTAGGGGAATGATTGGTTTAATTAAATTTAGGTTTCATTTGTTATTTGATTTGGTACTTTATTGGTGATTTTTTTGATTTAAGCTATTTGATTAGATGGATTGATTTAAATGAATGCATAATTAAGTGAGGTGGTAGGTTAGTTATTATTATTATTTAGAATGGTAATTTATTGGTGATTGATCTCTTAAGTTCAATGATTAGGGGAATGGGTTTGTTTAATTAGTTGTATATTTTGACTATGGCGACATGCTAGGTGAGTAGATGGTGAGGGGGATGTGGTTTGGTGAGTCGGCAGCAAAATGCTTAGGGTTGTTGGATAGGTCAAGAGAGTAGAGGGCGCATGGAACCAACATGAAGTTCAGGAAGGGGGCAAGGGGAAGGTATGCCAGGTACCCAAGCAGGGCAGTCCACTTGCGCCGGAGGAGGAGAGGAAGCAGTGCCAAGATGGGGATGGTGGTGAGGATGATGAGGGTTATGAAGAGCGGTAGAGTGGGGCGGGTAAATACCAAGTAGATGAGATAGACTAGGTAGAGGATGATGGGCGGCCCTAGTGTTGATAGAAGGAGGCATAGTATGGCTCCAGGATGGTAGGAGACCATCCTAACCGGGAGTGAAAGATCTTTCTGGCTGGCACGTACTTTTAGATAGCTGATCAAAGATGTGGGAGAAATGATGCTGCATCGTGCCCGGTGAGCTTTGGCCATCTTCCACCCAGGAAGGTATCGTGTGACAAGAGCAGGAAGGTGGGCAACCTTGTCTCCACGCCCAGCAATGCACTCTTGGATCAGGTGGGGGTTAGCTAGCAGGGGTATGGGGACGTTGTCCACGGGTGGAAGACAGATGCGGTACAGCGCCAGGTGTGGGTTCTTTGCTGAAAGGGACCAAGGGGAGGTGGGAGCGGCGTGGTGGTAGGCCATCATTATGGTGGCCCACGAGTCGCGTGGGTTGGCAATGCGCACGGTTCCAGAGACGCCAATGATCCCATCGTGCATTTCATCTAAAAGGCGGCCCAGGGCTGGGGGGTCTACGCGGGTTTGAGCATCGACTGCCAGGAGATACTGGAAGGCGGTGGGGCGAAGGTCAAGGCAGTTGTCCATCTGGCGGTAGATCTCAAGCTCAAGCGGGCTCATGGGCTGGTTCAGGTGGGCGTGGGAAAAGAAGCTGAGGAGAAGGGCTTGGCTGTCGCCAGCTCCCCTCTGCCCTGGACGCACCCGCTCGCTGGGCCTCCCCACTTTACACACCATGATGTATGGTACACAGTGCCCATTGTGCTCAAAGTGGCCTGAGTAGACCTTGGCCATGTTGTGCCCTCGCTTGCCCAATCCCAGGTAGCTGTGGGGTGCAGGGTCAGGCCCAAGGGGATCAGAACCAAGGATCTCCAAGATGATACGCGGGGTAGGCAGGTCATTGTTGCTGCCAATCATCATGCCATCGGCTGTGATGAAGATCAGTTTATGGTCATCGGGATGGTCAAGCTCTGCCAGCGACTCCAGGGCAGGCCGCAACGCCTCTTCGCCCTCGGTGTAGCACGATAGATGGCATACCACATACTGGTGATAGGGCCCAACCTCTCGTGATGCTGAGCGGCGTGGGATAAGCAGCTTGAATATGCTTGCCGCGGCCAGTAGCCATCCCAGAATGAGGGGCAGAAAGTTGGAGGCCTGGCATGTCGTTGAGAGGCGTGGATCCAAGACTCCAGCATAAAACGCCCCATCCAGGCACTCCAGGGTGGCCTGGCGTTCATTTTCAGACAGCTCCAGGTCATTCTCAAAGGTGCTGGTCACGTCAGCTTCGTGATCAATGGACCCAAACATGGCTTCAATGGTGGGGGGCAGGAAGTGCAAGCGCTCGTCCCATGATTGAACAGCGATTGTGCTGAACAGGGGTGTCAAGTCGTACACCCGGCCATTAATGGCGGCCCATTGCCGGCTTCCCTCCGCAATGGAGATGGCAAGCTGCTCTGGGGAGTAGACAAGCTGACCCACCTTAGAGGGGAGGAGGGGGGAGTTCTCGTTTACCCAAGGGAAGGTTGGCTCAGGGTTAGCCGCCTGGGCATGAAGGTAGTCCACCGTGACGTTGAGGGCCACACCCATGTCAGTTACCAGCCCAGGGCATGCCAGGGGGATCGCTACAGGAAACGATGCTGTGACATCAGTGCCGACCATGCGGGACATTGCCCCCCTTCCCCCATGATCCTGCTCCGCCAGACTTGAGACGTCATAGACATTTCCGTGGATGGCAACATAGGCATCTGAAAGGCGCGCATGCGATGCAAGCTCCTTCAGTGAAACGTAGGAAGCCCAGGGGCATAGGATGGGACCAAGCGCAGTGGCAAAAAACAGGACAATCAGCCAAAAGAGCAGAAGAAGCGTACAGATAGCAGCCTTTTCGCGCCACGCCGTGCGATGCTTGATGCCGCGCATGCCAAGGCAACACCCTGGCATCCAGAAGGTGACCAGATATGAGAAGGCAATCCAAAACTGCCGGCCCAGGGAGTGGCGCTCTCTGGTGACAGGCCTCTCATTGGTGGAGAAGAAGGAGGTTGATGGTTTTTCAGGGATGGCATGGTCAGGGATGCCAAGATGCTCGCCAGTGGTGGTGACAGAGTTGAATGTTTCCCATGACTGGTTGTAGGGAAGAGACATGCGGGAGGTGGGCAGGGGCAGATGCTGCCATACGTCGTGGATCTCTTCGTTGGAGCTGGTGGCACTATTGGCAGCAGAAGGCACGGGAAATGCATATGTTGAAGGGTAGGTTGTGCGGATGTTGCCTTGAGAGTGGAAGATGTTGACAATGCGGCTGGTCCATTCAGTGCTGGGGGGCGGGCGGCGTACTGGGCTATGGAGTAGAGGTTGCGACTTGACACTTGACTTGTGAGCAGATTCTGAGCGGCGCAGGGAGTCCTCGAGCTCTCGCCAGGCAGAGAAGGCCAAGAAAACACGGGTGGGGGTGATGATGCATTCATCCATGCCCCAGCCACGATTGGAGATGAGTAGGTTCAGCTTGCAGGCGCGGTCAGAGGCATCCTTGTTGCTGCGGCGGGGGATTGGGATCAGGGTGAGGTAGCGCAAGTACATGTCATCCACGTCCATTGCACAGGCCCAGTCGATGCGGGATGCCTGGGCCAACTCAGGGATGCGATGGAACTCGACTTGGCGGGAAATGTCAGGGCCATGGAGATGCAGGACATGCCGTATGGTTGACTGGGCGACCGTCTGTAGGATTATGGCAAGGCCAGTGGACATCTGTGCCAGGGTGGAGGTGGAGGGCGATATGATGGATTCGTGCTTAGGCAGGCGCACCATTTGATTGGGCAGCTGGGCCACAGTAATTGTGCTTGGATTAGGGTTAAGGTTAAGGTTAGGGTTAAGGTTTGGTTGGGAGGTGGCAAGCAGCGGGTGATAGAACAGGTCAACGAGGAAGGGGTTTTCGCTTTCGTTGCGGAACAGCGTGACAAAGTCGGGGGAGATGTGATCGCAGTTGGCATCAATGAAGTATCCGTAGTTGTCCTGGGCTTGGTATTCCGCATCTCCAAAGAAATGGGCGATGGCAAAGGTGGGCTTGGCGTTTGCACTGAAGCTGATGCGGGTGTTGCTGTGGGTTGCTGATACTTGGGGCACTGCATGGAAGGCTGGGTGGTGTGAAAAGCGGGAAGTGATTTCATTGACGGTGTAGCTTGCTGGGTCAACCCAGGAGAGGCGCTGAGAGGACTGGGCGGGATCAGTGCCATTGCGGCGGGGGTGGTGGGCATACTCATGGGTGATGTCCTCTAAGAGCCCCACCAGCCCCCCAGTAGCAGTTTCACCAGTCAGCATGTCCATGCAGTCACGCGAGAAGGCTGACTGTGGGATCGGCAAGTTGGCTTGGGCCATGTCGCGATGCAGCGAGGATTCACCACCAAGGTGATGCTCCAACACCAGCAAGTGCAGCTTCTCGTTGATGAAGTTTGCCGAAAAGGTGTCAAAGGAGCCATTTGTGGTACAATAGCCCGGCTGATCGAGCATGCTGATGAAGAACAGGCCGTCATCTGAGTCGCAGCAGAAGCTCTGGTTCATGGCTTCAACCACCCATGACAGGAGGAGATTGAAGATTGTCCTGCTGAGCTGATCACGCTGGGCATAGGCTTCATCAACGCTCAGCAGCATCGTGCATAGCTCACTGCCAATATACCGTGTCCGGGTGGTGAGAGTAGATTCCAGGCTTGGGGTAGGCACGCCCATCAGCTCACCAACAAAATCGAGACGCTGCATCTCCGCCACAGCTGCTTTGCCGTCGCTGTCAGAGGCAAACTCGACATTTCCTAGATGCAGGATGATAGCAAGAACTTGGTACATGTGATGGCGGGCACGCTTCCGAATGCCAACCGCCTTGAGGGCGGCATCCATGCCCAGTTGGCAGGGGTGGCCCATCTCCATCTCCTCAAGGGTGCGGGTGATGCGTCGGCTGCGTGAGCTGTCACATGCGACGTAGTCAAAGCCATCCGACAGGTGCAGGCCCAACCGGAATAGCTCGTCACGGTCCAGCTGAGCATGGTTAGCCAGTAGCCAATGGAAGACCATGTTGTTGGTAGCAGTGGTTAATTCCTTGTGGTAGATGAGCGTCTTGAAGCCAGCCAACTTCCCCTTGCGGTTGTACTGCAGCTCCTGGTACAGGCCGATGCGGGTGGCACGGGGGCTTGCTTCGTAGTCCTGGCATCCCAACAGCTCCACTACGCGGTGGGCCTGGATAAGCTGGTGACCCAGCAACGCCTTCTTTGCGCTCCCCATCAGCGCCAGCTGCCCAAGGCAGTGGTGGTATGATCTAGACTTGCCGCTGCCTCGAGGCCCACTAAAGATGATCGCCTGGTCTTCGCCCATACGCCGCATGTGCAGGTAAGCCACCGTTGCAAGCTGATAGATGTGGGGCCTGACTGGGGGGGGATGCACCAGAGAAGTCTCGGTAGCCGGCCTCGGCATACAAGTCCTGCTCCTCTGCGCCATACTTTACTGTTCCCAATGCGGCATAGTTGACGACAAGTGTTTTTGTTCCGATTTTAGTGAAGGGATGCTCCCGGCGACTAATTATGCCACCAGCTTCCTGGGCATCACCAGCGTTTGCCAAGTCATCGGTGGCAACATCCCGGCGGTTATTGGTCTGCGGATAGTCCATGAAGCAGTGTTCTCAAGGCCACTTCCTATATTTCCAAGCGAGCTTTGTTGTTGGGCCTGTCAGTTGCCCTTGGCCGCATGTGATATCCTCACTACCCACCATCCAACCAGGGCGTGATTTCCGTAACTGCCCAATGCCCCTAATGACCTCCGTGCTCCTATACATACATTAAGAAGCCTATACAATCACATGATTACATTTAAAATTTATATTCAAGCCCTAATAGCGAGGCACGTGGGGTTGAGGTAATCAACACCAAAGCAATTCTTTTTCGGGCATGACGTCATATTCCAAGTAGGAGCGAGGCTAGAAAGGAGGACCCCTCGGCCCAGCCGATGGGTAGGCCCCACCCCAAAAAAGCTAGCCACGCTTTAAATTTAATCATCCCTGAGCTACAAACACAAGCCAAACTTTTGTTTTAACTCCACCTTCTCAAACAACAAATGATTAAAAGGCACACTTTAGCGCTATAAGCCTTGCTACTCCACATACGCGCCGTCATCAAACTAGAGCTGAGAAGGGTACCTAGCTGTGCCGGTCCACACCCTCGCATGCTATGAATCTGGGGTCGATCATAAAGTGCCCAGTACCGTATTGCAACTTACATTGTTGAGCCTTTACGTAAACTATAATGGCTACCATCAATCTATGACTTGCATAAAAGGTCGATATAATCGATGTAGCTTTTAAGCTGTTAGCGAATATAAACGGTACAGCAAACAATCATTTGATTCATGTTGATATATATTGCTAAATAAAGATACCTTTACCATTCCCTTCTGGTGCACAGATATTATCATTTCATCTAAAACGGACCAAACTTTACATTTAAAATTAGCTTACCAGATCTTTCTACCTTATAGATACTCCTGCTCTAAACTAAAATTATCCATGTTCCTCTTGATTTCAATTCAACTGGGGTACGACAATACTAATCTACCCCTACATCCCACCATTTAAAAACAAACCCATCTTACATCACTGCACATATGTTCTTTTCCGCAGAGGATGGTCGAGGCAAAAAAACTTTCAAAGAGGCCGCTACAAGCTCCCCATATTTTCTATCCAAAAGCTCGGGCCGTGAGATCCATCCAGCGTCACCCCATAAAGTTCCACCTTCCCAACTCAATCGAACTCCGATGAAGTAAATACTTGAAGATCTCCTTTATTCAGGCAGAGATGCACTCTATGCTATTTATTCATTACTGTTTCCTTAGCTATTAAAAATTCCACAAGGTATATGTTATGCTCTTAGAAATGTTTGATACCTCTTCCTGGTCTTCTGGGTATGGATTCTAGTTCCTTGTGATTTCCAGAAAGAACTCAGGCTGGGGTTTCAGGGGCACCTCTTTGACTAATGTTGTAACTGTGCTGTTTATGCAGAGTTACAAGGGGAGATATTCAGAACCTAGGTAATAATCTTTATTGAGAGATATGTATTATATAGTCATTGTGAATTGTGGATAACAGGAACATAATAGTGTTGATCACACGGTAGGATGGTGAAGGGGGTGGCCTGATCCTGGTAATGAGTCAAGCGCCAAAACAAGGTATCCATCATAAGGGATCATCATCTGTTCATGTTGATGGATTTGGAAATTTGAGTCTACTTCCTAGTTTGGATTTGGGTGACTGGATAATTGGATCACAAGTCACAAACCTGTTTACTCAAACCCGTTCTGGCAGGTTGAGCCTGCTGTTTCAACACCCCCTCTGACTGAAGGTCGGCCTCCTCTGGTGGCGGTTGTCAGGGAGGTTGTCAGGAGCCCGGGCCTCATATTGCACCAGCTATTGTTTGATGGCAGATAGAACAGTCTCATGTTGTTTTTTGTCTTGCTTTGCAGGGCCTTAGGCAGTTGTGGTGGAATACTTTATCTTGCTTGTGTTTCCCAAGCCCTTGTACAAGGTAAGTGTTGTTTTTGTTTACCTTTAGAAGGATGGCAGGGCCCACTTTTTCTGGCTGTAATTTACTTTTATCAGTATTCATTACCCAGACTTTGTCACAAAACTCGTCTGTTTTGGATGGGGACAAAGGTACTCTGTAGGGGGTTTCTTCTCTTTTTTGTTGGTTGCTGTTGGCCTGTATGACTTGAGGGTCCAAGCGGAATGAAACTTCACTGGGAATTTCCAGCTTAGGTCCTGATAGTGCTTGGATGATTTGGTTTGTGTGTCATAAACTAACTCAAAGGGGCTTTTCCCAGTGGATCTGTTCACACAGGTCTGGCATACAAGCAATGCAGTTGGTAGCTGCTTATACCAGCCCTTGGGTCTCCTGGTGGCGAGCTTGGCCAGGGCCTGCATGAGGCTACCATTCAGCTGCACCACACACCCATTAGCCTGAGGATGATAAGGTGTTGTCTCTGTGTGCTGGACCCCATTCTTGATGAGGCATACATTGGTATCTTCAGAGATCAATTCTTTGCCTCTGTCAGTTATCAGGAGTTCTTGCTTTCTGAATTTGATGATGATATCTTTTCCTATGAATCTCCTCACATCATTGCCTGTATGTGCCTTTACTGCTTGTGCCACTGGCCATTGTGTGACAAAGTCTATTGAGGTAATGATGTACTTTTTTTATTATTTTTCCCTGGCATGGAGCCCACAATGTCTAGGGCCCACACCTTGAAGGGTATTTGTGTATGAATAGATAGTACTGATTTAGGTGGGGTATTGCTTTTTGCAAATTTCTCTGTAAATTCACTGCCACCCCTGGCCTTGGATCAAACTGTTTTTTCTGCTGCACCAAAAATGGGCCAAAAACAACAGCCAAGCCATTAAATTCCCTAGAAGATTTAGCCCACACTGTTGATGAGAGATTTGTTCTGGACTACCCTGCAGATCCCCCTGCTTTGGTTGTCCCAGCTTGCAAAGAAACACTGATTAATTTAGATTGTTTGTTATCATGGTGTCATCCTCTCTTGAAAATTATCAGAAACAGCCAATCAAAGGATACCGCATCCACAACCAGAAAATCAAATGAATCTGAAATGGTTGGGATGCCTTCCAGCCAATCAGGCGGTGCCGCGGAAATTAGAGTAAAACCCTCCAGTATCTCTGATCCTACCCAGCAAAGTTTTTCCCCAGCCAATTGAATCTAGGTTTAACTGTCATGTGATCTTCTTCATTGCAATCCATTCCTTTAACAACAGCAAGAGGACTTTCAGTCCCCTGTTGCAACTGAACCAATGAGAGTTCAGTACTTGGAATTGGGGAAGACAACAGTCCAATAGGAAAGGACAGAATAATAATAATAAGAATAAGGTATTGTTTATTGTAAGATATTGTGGTTAATATACTAAATGGGGAAGCCACAAGGGGGTGGCATAGTGGGGAGTTTCATGTAGGGTTTGGAGCCAAGGAATAACTCGTGCGGGGATCAGCGGGTCAAATTGGCAACACTTCTAATTAGGATGAAGTGCCCGCCATTTGACATTGCCATCAGATCCATTCATAATGTTAGATTGTCAAGGGGCGACTCATCAAGCGCCCCCTGTGTATCGTAAGATACATTAGCAGACAAGGTTTGAACCTTGGTTGCAACACCCCCCTTGCCCCCTGCTTGTTGTCAGACACCAGGACTGGAGTCTGCGGAAGGTCTGGGAAGGTCTGCACAAACAACCTTTGTGTGGGGATGGCACAGCAGGGGCGCAAGCAATTGTGGTGAAGTTTCTTGATGTTTCCCTGGGCATCTTCAAGTTGGTAGGTGTGGTTGTTGTAGACGGCATCTACCTCAAAGGGCCCTAGGTGGTTGGGTTCTAATTTGGAAGAATTGGGATTGAGGGTGTAGACGGGGTCACCTACGGCGTACCTAGCTTCAAGGTGTTTTGTCCCCCCTGCAATCTGCTTGTGTTTGGTCTCCCAGGCTTTGGTGCGCCATTGGTCTAGGGAGGGAGTTGGCACTAAGGGGGGTTTGTCAGAAACCTTGGACCATAGTTTCCCCTGTTCAGCCCATGTCAGACCATCAGGTGTTCCAAAGGCCAGGGTGTTAGGATTGAACCCAGTGCCCCTGTTGATTCTTGCTTGCAGGATCAGTAGGGCAGTGGGAAGATGTTCAGTCCACGCAGTATTAGGGTGCTCTTATGAGAGCTTGGCAATCAATTGAACCAGGGAACCATTTAACTGTTCCACGCGCCTGTTGGCTTGTGGATGGTAGGGGGTTGTGACTATATGCTGGAGCGCGTTCTTGACACAGTATGCCTTCACAACGTGTCCAACAAGTTCAGGCCCGCCATCTGTGATGAGACGCTTGGGTCGCCCAAAGCAAGCCATAATCTCCTTGCCAATAAAGCGGGTAACAGTGGTGGAGGTGTGGTTGGTTGTGGTCCAGGCCACTGGCCAACACATGAAATAGTCAATAGCGGTGATAATATACTTCTTACCCAGTCTGTCTTTGGGAAGCGGTCCCACAATGTTGAGGGCCCACTGTTCAAAGGGTTTCATAGCCTTGATGGGTAGGACATACTTGGGAGGTGCAGGTTTGGACGTATTCTTTTCACACAACACACACGTCTCAAGGAGGTCCAAGATGTTTTGACGCATGCGTGGCCACCAAACCTTATGTTTCATGATCTCAAAGAGGTTACGCCTTCTGATGTGACCCAAGGTTCAGTGGTAGTGCAAGATGGTGTCTCCTTGTTGTGTGGTGGGAATATACGGCGTCTTCTCACCTGTCTCTGCTTGGCGGCAGACGTTTCCGGCATCAATGGTGAACTGACTTTTGTTATCCTTCAGCTTGGAGATGGTGGCCGAGTTAAGGCCCTTGTAGCGGGTTGCCTCAGGGCGCAGGTAGAGCATGGGCCAGTCTGGGTCCAGACCTTTGTCCCCAGTGATGGACGCTACGTAGAGTTATGAAAGAGCGTCGGCTGTAACAAGTTCTTTTCCAGGCTTATATTTAATGCGTAATTGATAGGGGGACAGAAGTTCAACCCATCCTGCTTGGCGGCGTGTAAGAAGGGACTGCGTGTTGAAATACTGGAGTGACTTATGGTCCGTCAGAATGCAGGGTGGGAAGGTCGCACCTTCCAAGTAACAATGCCACTTCTCCACGCAGTGTACAATGGCTGCCAGCTCTTTATCATGGATGGGATAATGTTGTTCCAAGTCATTGAGCTTCCTGGATTCATATGCTACAGGGAGGAAGACGCCATCATCAGTTTCTACCCTTAGCACGCCCCCTATGGCCCTGTCAGAGGTGTCAGTCTTGAGTCCATACTGTCGGTTTCAGTTGGGAAACTGCAGTACCGGTGCTGTTGTGAGCCTTTGCTTCAACGTCTCAAAGGCTTGATCTCTGGTGGGGATCCAATGGAAGTGCTGTTTGGTATTGAGGAGCTCAGTAAGAGGTGCAATTAGTTCTCCGCAATTGGGGATGAACTTGTGTATATAGGCAACCATGCCCAAGAATGTTTGCACTTGGCCCACATCAGTGGGGGCGGCATGCTAGTGATTGCCTTGATTTTGGCAGGATTGGGCTTTATCCCTTGGGCAGAGATAGTGTGCCCAAGGAATAGTAACTCCAACTTGAGAAACTCACATTTGGAGGGTTTAGCTTTTAGCTGGTTTTCCCAAAGGGTGATGAGGACAGCACGGAGGCGTTGGAGATGTGTGGTTTGATCTTGACTGAAGACAATAATGTTGTCAAGGTACACAACCACACACTTCCCAATCAGTTCCTTGAAGGCTTTGTTCATCAACATGGTAAAGGTAGAGGGAGTGTTGGTCATTCTGAAGTTCATGACACGACACTCAAACAACCCGTAGTGTGTGCAGAAGGCAGTTTTTGCCTCGTCCCCTGGTGCAATGCGGACCTGGTTGTACCCCGCAGTGAGATCAATCTTGCTAAAGACCTTTGTGCCTGCAAGTGTATCAAACAGGTTGTCAATCAGCGGCAGGGGGTATTTATTTTTAACTGTCACCTCATTTAGGGCGCGGTTGTCTGTGACCAGGCAAAGAGACCCATCCTTCTTAGCTATAAAGAAGACCACTGCCCCGTATGGCAAGAGCAAGGGGCAAATGAATCCCTTATCAAGCGCGTCCACAAGGTGCTGGCAAAGGGTTTCATCTTCCTTTGGTGTGAGACAGTATAATGGTTGTGCTTTAGGTAACAATCCTTGAAGTTGTACAGCGTGCTGGATTTCCCAGGGTGGAAGTAGTTGTTTGAGTGTTTCACTGAATACGTCCTTGTACTCCTCAAGGAGTGCATCTAGCGCTGGTGGTAGTGATGATGACAAGGGAGGGACTGCAGGTGGTTCTGCATGGATAACTTTGACTGAACATTGATTAAAGTCTAGTCTCCCCCCTGAAATCATATGAGCCTGTTTCTGTCATTCTGGCAAACACAGTGTCATGTAGTAGCTTGTTCATTTCCATGGGGTAAATCTGAAAACCCACCCCATTTCTATTGAGGGTGATGACAGTGGTATCTCAGTCAATGTAAGGGCGGTTATGCCAGAGCCAGTTGAGGCCAGCAATTATGTTGTGGCTGAGGCCTGCCATGATTGGTCCAGAGAGCTTAACCTGGACGTTCCCCATTCTTATGGAGAAGGGTACTGTCTCGTGGGTGATAGCCACTCTGCGGGAGTCAGCTACACATACTGCTTTGAACCTGGTGGGTACCCGGTCTAATTTTTGGGAGTCAGTGAACATTTGATCTACCATGGTGTGATCAGCCCTGGTATCTACCAGTAACTTGTGGGTGTTCCCACGGAAACAGAAGGGATAGGACAAGTGTGTTACTTTATTTGCGGAATGAGCGGCTTGAAACACGGAGTCGTTGCTATGGACCTGAAAGACGTCTAGGGTTTTGACCTCGTGAAGATTGTAGTCATGGGAGTTCTTTGCAAGCAAGGGCTGAGAGGGCGGGTCAGTCGGAGTTGTAAGGCCTCTTGTTGTTACAACCCCCAGGCTTTTCCCTGGTCCTCAATTAGCGCTAGCTGGAGCTCCCCCTTGCAGGGCTTTTAGCTGCACCTTCTTGCTGTCAAGGTTGGCAACGGCTCACTTGACCTTGGCCATTGTTAGGTGCAGGACGCTGTTGGGGTGGAGTATGTTGGTGCGGCAGAAGCCCATTAAAGCCTGGTTACTGGCCTCCATAATGGCTTTATAACAGTTGTCAATAGAGGTGCAGCAGCCAACAGGAACCTACTTGCAAATATGGGGTTTTAACTCATTGACAATGAGAGTGAGCAACATGGCGTTCCCATTGGTCACTGCTTTGGGGGTGGCAGCAAGGGCTTGTTGCCACGCAGTGAGATACTCAGGGACAGAACCTGTCTGCTTGATGGCTAGGAGGGGAGTCCCCAAGATAATGGGGGAGAAGGTTTTGCTATATTGGGACTTGGCAGCGTCTTGAAATGTTGCCCAGGTGACGTCAAACTCCTGGCTGGCCCAGTTGGTGAACCACACAGCGGCGGGCCCTGTAAGGCGGCCAGATGCAGTGGCGACCCACATGGACTTGGAGACCTGACAGATACGGAGGCGCGTTTCAGTGGACTGGAGCCAACTGACAATGTCAGCTCCTTTGACACTGCCAGTGAAGGACTCTAGTTGGAGGTTGAGCATACATTGCAACAGATCCGACTGTGGCGGGATGACACTAGCGTCACGCTGCCCAAGGCGGAGCCAATTGTATACACTGGTAAGAACTAACTGATCTTGATAGATGACATATCCTTCAGGAATGTCCCCATTGGGGATTGGAAGGAACATCTCTTGTTGTGGAGTAGCCATGCGGCCTGTACTCCATCCTTTCTTGGGGGAATTTTGTTTTTGAAATAGGTTGGAACCTACTTCTGCTACCACTGTTGCAACTGAACCAATGAGAGTTCAGTACTTGGAATTGAGGAAGACAACAGTCCAATAGGAAAGGACAGAATAATAAGAATAAGGTATCATTTATTGTAGAATATTGTGATTAATATACTAAATGGGAAAGCCACAAGGCCACAAGGGGGTGGCATAGTGGGGAGTTCCATGTAGGGTTTGGAGCCAAGGAATAACTTGTGCGGGGATCAGCGGGTCAAATTGGCAATGCTCCTAATTAGGATGAAGTGCCTGCCATTTGACATTGCCATCAGATCCATTCATAACGTTAGATTGTCAAGGGGCGACTCATTGAGCGCCCCCTGTGTATTGTAAGATATGTTAGCAGACAAGGTTCAAACCTCGGTTGCAACACCCCTGCTTGTCTATTCTCAATTTATTAAAATTTTGGAGCTTGATACACTTAGTTTTAAATTTTATTGCCTTGGTTGGACCTCTGATTGAGTTCCTATCATCTAGAATTTTAAAGTGTTAGTCATTGCTTTATTGCTTACCTTTCAACCCCCTGTTTTGAACCCAGTTCCTCTTCTGGGACCCTTGAAATTGACTCTGGCATATAGTGGTTTCAGTTTTTGCTTTTGCTTTGAAGATTTACGTTTGAACTTAAGTCTTTAGTCAATTTCAATATAAAAATCTATTTTTACTTTGATTTTCTCTATAAATCCTTTAATTTCAAACCTGCTTTTGTTCCCGGTTGCTTTAAAGACGCCCAAGCACACTGTCAAGCTCTCCAAGCCCACTCTGTTGTTACTTTTGGCTTCCTGCTTGTGGTTGCCCCTGTTGATCTTATTTTTATTGCTTGCAATTTTAAAAACCTCATCAATCTTCCCCAAATTTCATGGAGATTGCAACTATGATACTCCCAGTCATAAAATTTGTTGCATTTTCTTTGGCTCCCTTCTTGCCCCTCCTGTGGTCCACCTCACCAGACCTGTGGTCTAAAATCTCCTCTTATGCGCGGGTTGCAAGTGTGGCTCCCTCTAGCCTCCTGAGTTTGCCTGGTAGCCTCCTTTATTCCAGGGAGGCTGTGGTGAAGAGCCTGACATGTGATGATCTGGATTTGGAGGATGTTGACCATGCCCCTCCTGCTCCTGTGGGCAAGAAGGTGCCAATGTCCCCCCTCCTGACCTAGAGAAGAGGGACTTGGTACCTTTGCGTGCTTCTGCAATGTCCCCCTTCTGCCCTCACTTGTACCCCCTGGCTGCTCACCGGTTTGGCGCTGATGGCACTGAATGCCTATTTCCCTCAGTTGTCCCCTGTGTCCTCCCTGTGATCTCCCCTTTGAGTGGCCGTTCCAGTCCTCCACTGGATGGCATCCTTATGGTTTGTTTCACCGGGGTGGGAGCCAAACTTAGTTAGTTTAGCCCCTCTCTCTCACATTCTCACATACTTTGCGTTGGTCCAAGACTTCCTGGACGTCCCGGTATAGGGTTGGCCACCATGTTTTGTGTTTAAGAAATTTGTAGAGGTTGTGGCTTTTTTTGTGTCCTGGGTCTCTATGATAAAGTAGGATAATGTCAACTTGCTGATGTTTGGGAACATAAGGGATGGTGGTTCCATTGGATATTTTTCAATGTAAGGTTCCATACACATCTGCAAATAAGTGTTTGTTATTAATGACTGTTTCTTTTGTTATATCTGTGGTACCAGGGGGAAGCCCTAGTCCTTTGTCCAAAGCACCAGGAGAGGCCAGTCTGGGTCAAGCCCATTCTATTCCCTTGTGGCTCTGACATACAGGCGCAAGAGTGCATTCACCATGGCAAGTTCTGGGCAGGATTATATTGTATCAGCATATTGAACCTCTCCAGGAGTTCCATCCAGCAGGCTTGACGGCGGGATAAGTTGGCTTGGGTTTTGAAGTATATAAGCAACTTGTGGTTGGTCAATGCCGTGGACTCCTCCTGTTGTTCTAGGTAGCAACGCCATTTGACCAGGCAGTGCACAATTGCCAACAACTCTTTGTCATGTATGGGGTATTGGCACTTGCTGTCTGTCAGTTTGCGTGATTCATAGGCTACAGGTAGGAAGTTGCCATCATTTTTTTTGGTTTTTAGTACTCCCCCAAGGATTTTTCTGTTTCCATTTGGTATTTCCCATTATGTTTGGGGTACTGTAGAATGGGTGCTGTTATGAGCTTCTCCTTAAGACGTCTGAAGCAAATGTCACGTTGGGGGGTCCATATAAACTTAGATTTGGCGCCATTTATGGCCAACAGGGGTGCAGTCAGGACGCCACAGTCAGGTATAAACCAACACACATAGGCAATCATTACCAAGAATGTGCAGAGTTCTGACATGCCCTTTGGTGGTGGCATTTTGCAAATGGCCTGGATTTTCTTGCTGTCAGGTTTAATGCCATCTTTTGAGACTATGTGTCCTAGGAAGGGCAACTGCTCTTGGAAGAACTGGCATTTGGAGGGCTTGGCTAGCAGCTTATGTTGCGCCAGGGTAGCAAAGACTGCCTCCAAGTCCTTGTGGTGTTGTTCTATCAAGGAGCTATAGACAATGATGTTATCCAGGTATACCAAAGCATGCTTGCCTATGTGGGGGTAAGCACTTTGTTCATAGAGATCACAAACGTTGACAGGGTGTTTGCCATCCCAAAATTAAGTCCCACACACTGGTATGAGCCGTATTTAGTGCAGAAGGCTGTTTTGGGGATATCTTCCTCCTTGATATGGATCTGGTTGTAGCCTGCAGTTAGGTAAATCTTTTAGAAGACTGTGGCGCCGCCCAGGGCACCAAAGAAGTTGTCTATGAGTGTTAATGGGTAAAAATTCTTGATGGTAACTTTGTTTAAGGCTCAATAGTCTGTGAATAGACGCAGGGTGCCATCCTTCTTTGCCACAAAGAATACAGCAGCACCAAAAGGAGATTGTGAGGGGTGGAAAGTCCCTTCTCTAACGCTTCCTTGAGATAGGCATGTAGGGTGTCATCTTTATTTGGGGTGAGTTGGTAGATGAGTTGTTCCTTAGGTACAGCTCCTTTGATTTGGATGGAGTGTTGGATGTGTTTCTCTGGTGGCAACCTGGGTAGAGCCTCTTTGAAGATTTCTGGATGGCAGGCTACAATTTTGCAGTCCTGGGGCGTAGTGGTATCTTGGTGGTCCTTGGAGTATATGATCTTGTACTGACAGGAGTCCTAGTCAATTGCCTTGAGGTTCTACTGTTTGTCCAGGGTCTCTGTGATGCGCACAAAAATGTGATCATGTAGGATCTGGTCTACTGAGTCAGGGTAGATCTGGTGATTGACATCTTTGTGTTTGATGATCACTAACAAGGTTGCCCAGTCTTCATGGGGATTGTTCCTTTGCATCCAGTCCAGACCCATTACAATATCAAATCTGGTAAAATTGATGACAGGGCCTTGGATGGTAGAGTGCAGATTCTCAAACATGACAGAGAAGGAGGCAGTTTCCCTTTTCATGGCAATGTGATGTTCATCAGCTAAAACCACGCTTTTAATCCGCAAAGGATTAGTGATTAGCTTGAACTTATCTACAAAGCTGCTGTTGACTAGCGTTCAATCTGCGCCTGAGTCCAGGAGTGCTGAGCCTGTGTAACTGCATAAGCAGAAAGGGTAAGACATCAGTTTATTGGGATGCCTGGTGATGGTGTAAAGTACTGGGTCCTCTGAGGGCACTTGGATCATTGGACACTAGTCCACGTCCTTGGGTCAATATTCATCATTGGGTAATTCAGGAGTTGTACTTGGAGGGCTTGTCTCACTTAGTTCTCTACCTGGGCTTTTCACTTGTCTTGATTGTCTTGTGTGGCAGTGA
The DNA here is from genome assembly GCA_014839935.2 of Entomophthora muscae. Lineage (NCBI taxonomy): Eukaryota > Fungi > Entomophthoromycota > Entomophthoromycetes > Entomophthorales > Entomophthoraceae > Entomophthora > Entomophthora muscae. The sequence continues at coordinate 22,724 of QTSX02002459.1, read as the reverse complement.
TATGGAAATGGGTACATTTTACTGGCTTTTGTTCCTGTTTCCATGTCTGTTTGAGCCCGCAGTTTATGGTTTGTGTTGTTGTTGTTATCAGGGGGTGGTTGGTTAAAATGCCCAGTTAGATGAGGATCATTGGGTCTCTCTCTCTTTCCAGTTTGTGTCTTGTGAAGAGTTTTGGACGTTTGTTCTGCTTTCTCTGCCTTGCAATACAGACTTTGCAGGTTGGTGACTTGGTCCAGGTTTACGCATCTCATTACATGTGACTTGAGTGTGTTGTAGTACATGAGGTGGGTAGCTGGAGTGTCAAAGGCCATGTTGAAGGGGGCACATAGTTGAAGTTCCTTGTAGGCGCAGGTGAGCTCCTTCACCTTACCTGTCTGGGTTAGGTTCTTCACTTGGTGTATGATCATATGTGTGGTGTCCTTCAGCACAAATCTTACCAAGAATTCCTGTTTGAAAGTGACCCAGTCCTTCTTGGTGTGCTCTTCATGCCACTTTTTGCACCAAGTTCCAGTGTTGTGAGTCAGTTTTATGAAGATTTCTGCAATCCAAAATTGTTGCGGGCATTCCATTTGGGCCAGCTTGCTTTGAGTTAATTGGATCCATGCTGTGGTGTTATTGCTGTTGGCTCTAGCAAAAGGTTCCAAGGCAGAGCTTCAAAGTATCTGGGCTATATAGGCAGACATTGTTCCTTCCTTGGTTGTGTCTCAAGATAGAATTATAGATGCCTGGAAGAAACCTTGCGCTGACAGGGCATTGAAGGCGGGTACTGGTACAAGCATGTTCTGGTATAGAACAAATCCTTCCGGTATCTTGGTACCCAGCAGGTATGGCATCCAGTCTAGCAGGAGGCCATACATGTAAGGTCTCATGGTCTGCAGAAGATGATTATAAACTAAAGCTTTTAACCCAGTGATATTTATATTTGTCAAATATAAAAAGATGGGCAAGGTCTGAAAAAGCAACTGTACTAAGGCTCCTAAAAGCTTATACAAGGTGAAATAATGACTAAGGCAGTTTATTAACCCTAAGAAGATAAAATAGAGTCTAGTCTTAATGACGGACAATTTGGTTAAAAAGTTAATCTCTAAGTCTGGAAAATGGTCTGCACTAGTGGGAAGATTAAAGCTATCAACAATTAAATTGTGTGTGCTACTATAAAAACTACCTAACTGGTGGAGCAAAAAGTCAAAAGGAATCATGGTAATAAAAATTGAAACTAAAACAAAAATTAAAAGGAAGCACAAGCCACAAAACCTAACAAGTACCTTTTTGGGGTGCAAGTCAAACAATCTCAACTTATTGTTGAGACTGAAGAACCAAGCCTTTCATTGTGCTTTGTTTGTGAAATGAAAGAATTGAGGTGAAAGTTCAACCATATTTGGTTAGGAAACATTTCTGAAAAATAGAGGTTGGGAGAATCAGATATTGTCAATTTAACTTAGATAATTTAAACTAAGTAAAGGAGACCGGGTGGAGAAGAAGGTTGTTACAGTGATGCTTGGATAGTAAAAGCGAGCAAAAGGCAAAGGAAAAACTGGGTCCAAAGCCTTAAAAACATAATCAAGCATGTATGAAAAAGTAAGTAATTTGGAAACAGTTTTCTAACTTCAGCATGTAGGCCCAGGGTTCAAAGCCGGTTGCAAAAAGGTAAGGGAAGTTTGAAAATTACTAACCAGCATTTTAAATCATAACTAGGCTTTAAAAAAGCCTAATTTTAACCCAAAAAGTGGAAAATGAAGAGAAAAAGGAGGAGATTGTGCATAAAATACTAGTAACTATAATGCAAAGACCTACAAGCCAATGGAAGCCAAATAAGTAAATGAACAGAGTAGCAGTTATAAAAGGTGAATTCTGACAATACATGTCAGGAATGACAATTTGGATGCTCCTAAATCTCAAAATTGGAACCAGAGTTGAACCCTGGACAAAAACCTTTGCATACCGCCAGGCTTATAGTTGCTATCAGCCTGCCAGGACCCAAACCCTTAGCTGTCCTGCAGGATTCTGCAAGCAAACCGCCAGTGGAAAATGCCAAGAATTCCCCCAAGATGCCAACGCCTGACACCAGTGGTTTGCCCGGTGAAATAGAAAAATCTCCCCTGGGAATTATTCCAAACTCTCCCAAAGTCCCAAGGAAGGCACTGAACCCAAAGAGGCAGCCAACATTTGAATCAATAAACAGAAGGATTTGAAGTCTTCTCACCCCAAAGCGGCCAGTGGCAGTCCACCAGTGCCGAGTGCCACACTGCCATCTGAGACACCCGATGCCAACCCGCCCGAGTCCAGAAAACCCAACCAAGAAGTGAAGCCTGGCAGTGAGGGATAAATACCTGCCAGGCCAAGACCAAAACCCCATCTTCATTCTTAAATAAAGGTTATGAGATATTGGTTTCCCCAATTCTTGCCGTATTTTATCCTTGTAATCTGCCAGTTCACTCAAAGATCATCTGGTCCACCCGCCAACCCGCCAGCTATGTACCGCCCGCCAGGTGCCCCCTTTGGTCTCATCCACTTCACAGAGTATCCCCTAAAGCCCAAGTACAGAGACTATACTAACAACATGCTAGCCTGGGATCCCTTGGCCAGAATCACTGAGAGAACCAGATACAACTGAGAAGGCCCTTGGTACATTACCAAACCTGGCCTGTTCAGAGATAAATACAACTTCCTCCCTGCCTATTAAATAGACATGGAGCCACCTGTCACCCCCAAGCCAATGCCTGCCTCTGCCGCCAAACTCCCTCTGGACCATACCAACAAGCTTTTTGGAATTGTGTATATAACTCTCACGGGAGTAATAGATACTATTGTTCCCGCCGCCAGTCCATGGTTGTGGTTGGGCAAGTCAATGTCCTACCTCATTAAGTTAGAACCAATCCTTTGGTGGTCCCTGACCACCCAGTCTGCAACCTGCCAGTTCCCAGACGCTAGCAAGCTGGCTAGTCAGGGTTGGTTCCCTGATAATACATGATTCTTTCAAGTATTTTTGACTTCAGCAAGTATGAGCAACAGGTGGAATTTTGGGGGATAAATTAGGATGAAACCCCTACTTTTGCTACCAATGTTGTAACTTTGCTGTTTTAGCAGAGTTACAAGGAGGAAAATATTTAGAAACTAGATAATATTGTTTATTGAGAGATAGTGATTATATAGTCATTGTGAATCAAGGATAACAGGAACATGATTTTGTTGATCACATGGTAGGATGATGAAGGGGGTGGCCTGATCCTGGTAATGAGTCAAGCGCCAAAACAAGGTATCCACTGTAAGAAATCATTATTTGTTCATGTTGTTGTATTTGGAAATTTGAGTCAACCTCCTAGTTTGGCTTCAAGTGACTGTATAATTGGATTGCGGGTCACAAACCCGTTTACTTGGAATCTTGCTGGCAGGTTGAGCCTTCTGTGTCAAAACTAAGACTTTTGGTTGATCTATTCTTTTATCACTACCAACTTATCCTTAACCCTGCTACTTTTGATTACATAACTTTCTGTCTCTGTGAGGTATTTCTATTTTAGAATTGTCAAATAAGGTCAGTTGTTACATGAACATTGTGGTGATTTTACTTGCAGTAAAGGAATGATAGTCAGCCTTAAGAGACTTACTATCATAGGTAGCAAATTTGAGGAAAGGGACAAGGTCTGCAGTTGGCAGAATATCAGAGTTGGAGTAAAGGATATTGCTGCTCATGAGCAATATAAAGTTGTCAGCAACAACTTGTCAAGACAGTGGACAAGTTTAGAGGGCAGAGGGCAACAAGAAGTCAATGTTGGATGTTGTACTATAGCAAATTCTCAGAGAGGGACTGACAGTTGGCTTTTTGACAATAGAGACATAGGTAGTCTTTAGTTAACTTGTGTTAGACAAAAGGAAGTAAAATTAAAGATAGAAATATATTGATATTGTAGCTAAGTTAAAGGTAGCTATAATAATAATTTGTTTATTAAAGGAAAGATAGAAGGCTTTAAATACTACAACCTAGTTGACATATTCATGCTAGTTGAGTCAAAATTGACAGGTGTACATATGGGAGAATGGGGGATGAACTTATCAAGTTAAAACTATATCATGTCAATTGTGGAGTAAATAAAGAGATCTGCCAAACAATTGTGTGGGAGTTTAGATTAATAAATCATTATAAAACAAGGCCAATTAATGAAAAGCAAAGGAATAAATTAATCACTACATTGCTTAACAGTAGTATGTTGTCAATGACATTTTATTATTCTTGATACAATTCAAAATCCTTGACAATCTGGATCATCAATTGTCCATGATCAATAGATCTTGCTAATATTTGAACAGGTGATATGACTTAACTTATGGAAGGTTGATTTCACCACAAGTGTACTTCTGGTTTATATTCACATATAAGTTCAAATGAGGATTACTCAGCTCCTTATTTGATCCTGGCTCTGTATACCAGCAATGAATGTTTGGTATAATGTGCCAGGTGTCATGTCTTTGCCAACCCTACTTTTTTTCAAGGTGCATATAAAGCCTCCATTTAGTTCTTTTGCTCTGCCACTTGCCTGTAGTCAATAAAGAGATGCAGTGGAGCTTTTATTACCTTTTTAATTTAATATCACCTATGTTTTCTGTTAAATTTTGGGCTTCATCAGCAGTTGATTAGGACAACCACCATAATTAACTCATCCTGAAAGTGGACTTGCTGAATATCAACAAGTTGTCAGCATTCATTAAGGTGAGATTTTTTAGCCTTTGTATGCCAGAATCATAGATTCCCCAAACTAAGCCAATTTTTTATATCAAAGTATAAATCCAGAGTTATAAAATTAAAAAGTAACAGTCATGATATTGACACCACTTAAACAAAGGCTTAATTTTCAGCTAAAAAGCAGCATAGTTTACTATGAAAAATGAATTATCTTTGTAATTTCACATTTAGGTCAGCTCCACAAAGTAATAGCTGGATGTCAACCCCAAATAAAAATCCATAAGCTTCTTAATAAGAAACACATCATTATAAATATATCTCTTCTTTATATTTCATAATTCTGTAATATTACATATATGATAAGATAAGCATTTAACAAAGGCTTGGTAAACTTACATAGTTTATTTTTACTATTAAGCTATTTATTGTCATGTTAAACTTATTGGATAAAATATAGCTAGTTCTGGAAGTCCACTTAAGCTGTAAAACCTGTGTTATAACTAGAATTTATGTATGTATTTATAATGATGACTTTTTGCCTAAATCACAACAAAGGGATTCATCTAAGCAAGAAAATTGACATAATTTAAGCAAGCTTTATTGGAAAGGTACTATAAAAGAAGGTTGACTGTATCCATGTCAACACCCTCACTGGTTTGTTAGTAAAACACTGCCACTTAACAAAAAGCACACATACTATGGTATGATAATTCTGATTAAAATACCCAGGGATTTACTTTAGATTTCTCTTTACAATCCCTATTATTTACTTTTCATAATTTATATATGCAAATATTTAATTTTTTAAATTCAAAATATCACACTTTTGGAATTAAAAACAGTTCTGGAAAATCTTAACCAAGCTTTATAAGCTTTTTGCATATTGTTTTCAGAAATTATGTTGACTGTCTTCAGGTTAAAAGTAAACTCAATTCACTTTTTTATGCTGACAAACTAAATCCAATCTTTTTGTCTATGCTAACTACAAGAGTGTTGGAGCATTATTTTAATCATAGCTTCTTACAATTTACTAATAAGCTAGCTCTTAAAGCACTTTCTAAACTCCCTTTACTATTCAATTCCAGAATGGAATAAAAAAATAAGCAATTGTAATTTTTTGTTCATTATGCTACAGTATTTTTACTATAAGAACTTTACTCATATTATTTAAGAATAAATATTCCAAGAGGTCCCAAAAGAGTTTCAAGTCACTTTAAAAGGTGCCTAAAACCTCTGGAAAGGCCCAAACTCCCTACCCTGTAAAAAACGGACATAGCACCCTCAAAATAACAGAAGAAAAAGAAGAATACCTCATTCCAGGATACCAAGTGCAAGGTGGGGCAGTTGCAGGCACAGACAGAGGTACCACAGGCTAGTTGGTAATGCCACCACAGGATTGGTACCAACTTGATGATATAGTGAAAAGGTTTTCCTAGTGTTGCAATGTGCTAATATGTGATGTTTTGATGGACATTAAGTTCAAAGTCAGATCTGGAATGTAATTACACATTAGGCAATCACTTGGCCAATCAATTGAGAACTAGTAGATTCCAGAGCATTCTGGATTCTACTTGAATTCTCTTGGCAATTAGGCAATTTGGATGTTAAACAAAGGGGCAACAAACAATGCCTTAAATTCCATAATTGAAGCTTGCAACTGACGCCTGAGTCTGGAAAACTAAATGGAAGTGACATCAATAATTTGATCACCTGATTAATCACTACTTCTGGGTGCAAAATCAATAGCCAATATTGGTATTGATGCCAAGCCTGGTCTATTTGCCCAGTTTCCCATCAATTATCACTCTCCCAATTTCCCACCTTACTATATATACTTGGTGAATATACTAAATAAAGATAAGTTTTTACCCCCATCTATTGTTCAATCCTACTTTGGGTTTACTACCCTGTTTTCAGTTATAGTAACTGAACAATTACCAGGGCTAATTCTTGTTGGCTTAACCCAACAGTCTGCACATATGACACCTAGCAAGGACTAGGGGCTGGTAGAAGAGACCATGTTGTGCACCAAACCCATTAGAATATTATACATTACACTAAAGAGCTGAGTGGACATAGTCTAATTTGCAATCACTTAAACTTGTGGGTAGTTGGTCTGAGCAATACAGGAGGGCCATATAAACCAGGTATTTAGTTGTATTTGTACTTAAAGCAGAAGGAGTTTAAGGTATATCAGGAGCCTTTATAGCCAAATGACTTGGGTTGGCAGGTTCTTTCAAGTGGTTCTTAAAGTAAAAAATATTGTAGTATAAACTTGGAGAAAGCCAGGTTCTCAGAGCATTTGATAAAATGGATTGGTCCAGAGAGAACTCCAATAGGGCAGCATAGTTCAGATAAGAGTTTAATAAAATATGTGGGTGTGGTGGCAGGAGCATCAAAGTCTTTGGATTCAGTTTAGAGATGATAGAAAACAGGTATAATGTATGGTAAGATCTAGTTGAACCAAAGATTAATCACTATGCTTCTTGTTTGGGATGATAATAACATCATTTATGTTTTGATAGGGAATTTATACCACCTTTCAAGGCTTTATCAGTAAGCGCAGGAATTTGGACCTCAGGCAGTCTGGCGTCAAGAAACCGGGGTATTAAGTAGTTGTTGGGTTTGGATGGCTATTGATTGGTATAATTTTGAAATAGATACAAGAAATTTTCTGTTTTTTAACTCTATTCCCAAGATCGGGTGGCACAGCCAAATTTTTCTATCCTTGAGACTGGGAGATGGTACTTACTGGCTTTTATTGGGAGTATAGATTTAGATTTCTCCAAAAAATTCTTTTGGTTAGCAGCTTTTTATATGTAGATCTGGGCTTTAGGTGGCAGGTCTTTAACTTTGAGCCTTCTTGGCTCCAACAAAACTCCTTTACTTTATGGGCTCTTATCAAATATCCTGCAGACTCAAGCCCAAAAAATGTGGACAGCTGAGCTTCTGGCTCTCTGTGTAAAGTTGCTCCGCCTTTGGCCTTAGACTGGACAATCTTCCCCCAAAGAACAAAAAAATCACTGTTGAGTTCTGCCAAACCATTAAATTTCCTAGAGGATCTGGCTCATACCACTGATGAAAAAATTTTGACTTACCTGTTCCAGGCTCCATCATCCTTGCCCACCTTCTTCTGCCCATCAGTGGAGGAATCACTGATCAATTTGTATTATTATCTGGCATGATGTTGCCCTCTTATGAAATTTTTTAGACCTACCCAATCAAAAACCACCACATTGATTTTGGCAGATACTAGTTCCCCAATCTCAAAACGTCAACAGGAATGTATTATAGGCAGCAGACAATCAGATCCCTCTTTGTAAATTAACTTAAAACTTTGCAGTGTTCCTGGCAATGGCCAGTAAAGATTATCCACCAGCCAATAAGGAGGACCCACAGCTTCTGGTGGCATTTGTCATGAGTGACAAGTTTCTGCTAACAATGCATGTGGTAGAATCCCAGCTACAGGATTTGAACCCCAAAACCCTGCAGGCTGCCTGCCTGGCCATCCACATTTTTCTGGGCTTGAAACAGAGCCAAATTCAAATTTGGAGAAACTCCTGAGATCAATCAACCCAGAGTTGCATGGACCAACGCCTCACCTTCAAAAGGATCCTGTTATTCCTGTCAATGAGAGTGCAGGCCTGGCCAACAATACTGAGATAACTGGGGCCACCTCTGGTAAAGAATTGAAGAAGCTTTCCATAGAATGCAGACCGCCTGAGGATGACAAATCCTGTGGCTCAAAGGGGAAATTCAAGTTTTTCCATTTTGACCAACCAATGAGAGATCCTCTGGGCAGAACGCCACAAATGATTTCCAAACCATGGAAGACAGTATCACCCAGCCCAGAAAAGTTTGTAAAAGGTTCTCCATGGCAGATGGGTATACTTATACCCTGGGCCGCCAGGAAGTTGTCCATTGCCATTCTTGCAATAAAGTGACATGAACTTTTGGTTTAACCAGGTCATCCCATATCTGATTTTAGTTCTATTTCATTTGCAGTCCATCTCCTGCGGCCTCATCCCCCACACCCATCAACCCCAAGAAACTGTGGACCATCCGCCCAAGCTATATTGACCACCCAGAGCACCTTTTGGCCTGGTACATTTCACAGAATATCCACCCAAACCAGCATATTCAGAGTACACTCTAGAGAAAATCCTAATCTATGACCCAGAAACCAGAACTAGAGAGACTGAAACCATTGGCAGAGAAGGAACCTGGGTCATCATATCTCCCCTGATGTTCCGCAACAAGTACAACTACTTGCCCGCCTACCTAGTTCCAATGACACCACCTCTCACCCCACAGCCCAACTGCCCGCAGGAATCTGTTGCAACCAATGAATCTACCTCCATTCAGATATCTGGGGTGATGTACATCACTCTCACTGGCCTTATTGATTCAATGGTGCCTGCCAGCAGACCCTGAGCTCTCCTGGGCAAATTGTTATCTTATATTGTAAAGTTAGCTCCAATATTGTGGTGGGCCCTTCCTGCAGGGCCCGCAGGCTGTCTGCCTGTAAGTTCTCAATAACCCCCCACAGGCTGGATCCCTGACAGCATTGTGTCAAAACCGCAGGCTTGACCCGCCAGCAAGGTTCCAACCAAGCAGGTTTGTGACCCGCAATCCAATTACCCAGTCACTCAAAGACAGACCAGGAAGTCAACTCGGATTACCAAATCAATCAACATGAACAAATGATTATCCCTCACAGTGGATACCTTGATTTGGCGCTTGACTCATTAGCAGGATCAAGCCACCCCCTCTTCCATCCAGCCGTGTGATCACCAATCATGTTCCTGCTATCCATTGATTCACAATAGCTATATAATCACTATCTCACAATAAAGATTATTATCTATCCTCTAAATATTTTCCCCTTGTAACTCTGCTAAAACAGCACAGTTACAACATTGGTAGCACAGGTAGGTTCCCCATCCTACCTTATCTTGAAAAATTCTGCCTGTTGCCCGCACACGCCACGGCCAACAAATCCTCAACAGAATTATGTCTGGCCGCCCGCCTGCCCGACTGGACGCCGTATACTCCTGGTACTGAGATACCTGATGGTTTTGTTCTCTACCAAAACACGGTGATCCCGCTACCCGCCTTCAACGCCCTGTCTGCCCTAGGGTTCTTTCAGGCACCCTCATCAACGCCACAACCAGCTGACAAGACCATCATGCCTGCCTATGTTGCACAAAGACTTTGCAGCGCCGCCTTGGAACCCTTTATGGGGGCCAACAACGACAATGCTGCCACATGGATCCAGTCCACCCAAAGCAAGTTGGCTCAGATGGAGTGCCCACAGCGGTTTTGGATTGTGGAGATTTCCATTTGTCTGACCCATGATGCTGGCACCTGGTGTGACAAATGGCACAAAGAGCACACAGACAAGAACTGGGACACCTTCAAACAGGACTTCTTGGCAAGGTTTGTACTCAAGGATACAGCTCTCATGATCATACGCCAAGTAAAGAACCTGACTCAGACAGGCACTGTGAAGGAACTCACCCGCGCATACAAGGAACTCTGTCTCCGCGCCCCATCTGACATGGCCTTTGACACCCCAGCAACACACCTCATGTACTATGACGCTCTCAAGTTGCACGTGATGAGACATGTGAACCTGAACCAAGTTACCAACCTACAAAGCCTGTACTGTGAAGCAGAAAAGGCGGAACAAACCTCCAACGCTCTGCACAAGGCACAGACTGGGAAGCAAGAGAGACCCAAGGACTCACATTCAAGTGGGCGCTCCTTGCAACCACCTCCTGGAGGTAACAGCAACAACAACAACCACAAACCCACAAGTTCAAATGGGAATGGTAATGGGAATAACAGTCAATAAAATTGTACCCATTTCCGTGTCACCACCACCCAAGGCAACCAAGATGAGGGAAAAGCCCAGGGAGAGCACTAAGCAAGTCAAGCTCTCCCCACGCAACTCCTGACTTGCCCAACAATGAATACCAACCTAAGGACGTGGACCAATGCCCAATGATCCAAGTGCCCTCGGAAGACCCGGTACTGCACACCATTGCCAGACATCCCAATAAATTGATGTCTTATCCTTTCTGATTTTGAAGTTACACAGGCTCAGCACTATTGGACTTGGGCGCAGATTGAACTTTAGTCAACAGCAGCTTTGTGAGCAAATTCAAGCTGGTCACTAATCCTTTGCGGATTAAAAATGTGGTTTTGGCTGATGAACATCACATTGCCGTGACAAAGGAAACTGCCCCCTTCTCCGTCATGCTTGAGAACCTCCACTCCACCATCCAAGGTCCCGTCATTGACTTCCCTAAGTTTGACATTGTACTGGGACTAGACTGGTTACGGAGAAACAACCCTCACGTGGACTGGGCAACCTCAGTGCTGACCATCAAGCGCGAAGGTGTCAACCACCAAATCTACCCAGACTCTGTAGACCAACTCCTACGAGATCACGTCTTTGTACGCATCAGGGAGACCTTGGACAAGAAGGATAACCTAAAAGCAATTGACTGGAACTCCTGCTAGTATGAAATCATACACTTCAAGGACCACCATGACACCTCCACACTGCAAGACCGCGACATTGTGGCCCGTCACCCAGAAATCTTTAAGGAAGTGTTACCTGGGCTACCCCCTGAGAAACACATCCAACACTCTATCCAACTCAAGGGGGCCGTACCCAAGGCACATTCCATCTATCAACTAACCCCAAACAAGGAAAACATCCTGCACGCCTATCTCAAGGAAGCACTGGAAAAAGGACTTATCCGCCCCTCACAGTCTCCCTTTGGGGCCGCCGTATTCTTTGTGGCCAAAAAGGACGGTACCTTACGCCTGGTCATGGACTACCACACCTTGAACAAAGTCACCATCAAGAATCTTTACCCCTTACCACTAATTGACAATCTCTTTGACGCCCTGGGAGGAGCCTCTGTCTTCTCCAAGATTGATCTAACTGCGGGCTACAACCAGATCCGCATCAAGGAGGAAGACATCCCCAAGACAGCCTTCCGCACTAAGTACGGCTCCTATGAATGTGTGATACTCAACTTTGGAATGACCAATGCCCAATCCACCTTTGTAACCGTCATGAACAAAGTGTTTGCGCCACACATAGGCAAACACGCCCTCGTGTACCTGGACAATATCATTGTCTACAGCCCCTCAGTGGAACAGCACCACAAAGACCTGGAGGAAGTCTTTGCGACCCTGGCACAACACAAACTGTTGGCCAAGCCCTCCAAATGCCAGTACTTCCGGGAGCAACTACCCTTCTTGGGACACATAGTCTCAAAGGACGGTATCAAACCTGACAGTCAGAAGATACAAGCCATCTGCAAAATGCCACCTCCCAAGGACAAGTCAGAACTATGCACTTTCTTTGGAATGGTGGCCTATGTACAATGTTTCATACCCTCTGCAGCGTCTTGACTGCCCCCTTGTCTGCCATAACAGGCGCCAATTCCAAGCTTGTATGGACCCCCCAACATGACCTCTGTTTCAGACATCTCAAGGAAAAGCTCACAACAGCGCCCATCTTACAATACCCCAAACGAGACAGAGAATATCAGATGGAAACCGACGCTTCAGATGCATCCATTGGGGGAGTACTGCAAATTAAGAATAGTGACAGTGGTTTCCTGCCTGTGGCCTACAAGTCACGCAAGCTGACAGATGGCAAGTGTTGATACCCTATCCACAACAAAGAACTACTGGCCATTGTACACTGTCTAGTCAAATGGCGCTGTTACCTGGAACGGTAGTAAGAATTCACAGCACTAACCAACCATAAGTCACTCATATATTTCAAGACACAGGCAAACTTGTCACGCCGCCAAGTGCGGTGGATGGAAATCCTAGAAAGGTTTAACATGCTCATCCAATATAAGCCCGGGGCCAAACTTGCCATGGCGGATGCCCTGTCCCGCTTGTATGTCCACGCTTCTAGGAGAGAGAATGGGCTCAACCCAAACTGGCCTCTCCTAGTGCTCTGTACAAAAGACAAAGGGTTCCCTGCAGGCACAACCAATATCACCAAAGAAACAGTCATCAAGAATGAACATCTCTTTGCTGACATATATGGGACTCTTCACAGAAAAATGTCGGATGGCATAACCATTCCCTACATTCCCACACATCAACAAGTCAATACCATTCTTTGCTACCACAGAGATCTTAGACATACTAAGAGCCAAAATCTATATGAATTCCTAAAACATAAAGCCTGGTGGCCAACCTTATACCGCAATGTCCAGGAAGTGCTAGAACAGTGTGAGGTCTACAAGAAGTTTGCCAGAAGCAAAACCCCGCCTAAATCTGTACTCCCCATTCAAACCCAACTACTGTTCAAGGTATGGGCTCTGGACATTGTGGGCCCCATGCCAGGAAAGCACAATAACAAAAAATACATCATCACAGCCATCAATTTTGCAACAAGGTGGCCTGTAGCCCAAGCGGTGAAAACACACACTAGTAACGACGTCCGGCAATTTATTGGCAAAGAAATAATCAGCAAGTTTGGAAAGCCAGAACTCCTGATAACTGATGGGGGCAAAGAATTGACCTCCAAAAACACCAACGTGCACCTCGCCAAAAATGGGGTCAAACACACTGTCACAACACCATATCATTCACAGGCCAAAGGACGCGTAGAGCAGCTTAATGGTAGCCTCATGCAAGCCTTAGCCAAACTCACCGCCGGGAGACCTGAAGACTGGTATAAGCAGCTACCAACTGCATTACTTGTGTGCCAAACCTGAGTGAACAGATCCACTGGGAAAAGCCTGTTTGAACTGGTATACGGCACACAGCCTAATATCATTCAAGCATTGACAGGACCCAAACTGAAAATTCCAAGTCAAGTCCCCCCTTGCTCTGATCCTCAAGTAATAGAGGCCAACAGCAAACAAGCAGCCAAAGAAAGGGAACACTTACAAAAAACCTTTGTACCCATCTGCCAAAGACATGAAGTTGGGGACAAATTCTGGGTCTTGAATGTTGACAAAAGCAAACTACAACCCAAAAAATTAGGGCTAGCCGTAATCCTAAAGGTAAACAACAATAACACTTACCTCGTGCAAGGGCTCAGGAAACGCAAGCAAGACAAGATATTACATCACAACCGCCTACAACCTTGCAAAGCAAGACAGAAACAACAGGAAACTACCCTGCCTGCCACCAAACAACAACTGGTTCAATATGGCGCCCGGGCTCCTGACAACCTCCCTGACAACCTGCCTCCTGAGGAGGCTGACTTTCAGCCGGGAGGGGGTGTTGAAACCGCAGGCTCGACCCGCCAGCAAGGTTTCAACAAAGCGGGTTTGTGACCCGCAATTTGATTACCTGGTCACTCAAAGCCAGACCAGGAAGTCAACTTGGATTACCAAATCAATCAACATGAACAAATGATGATCCCTCACAGTGGATACCTCAATTTGGCGCTTGACTCATTAGCAGGATCAAGCCACCCCCTCTTTCATCCAGTTGTGTGATTACCAATCATGTTCCTGCTATCCATTGATTCACAATAGCTATATAATCACTATCTCACAATAAAGATTATTATCTATCCTCTAAATAATTTTCCCCTTGTAACTCTGCTAAAACAGCACAGTTACAACAATTGGTATCTCAAATTGGCTCCTTAAAACCCAAGAAGTCCCATTCTGGGTCCCTGCTGATCTATTATTTCATAATAAAGGCTTATAATTTAAAAAATTGGACTCCCTACTCAGGGGTCCTTCTATATGAAAATTATTAGTAAAGCATCAGGTTCTATTATCTCCCTTTCTTTCCTGTTGTTTCAGCAGGATTCTCTGGCCCTTCTGAACTTAATGGTAGCATCAGAGCTTTGTTATTTATCTGTTTTCTTTTGTTTCAAGTTCAAACTCAAATTTAAGTCAGTTTTTATAATAAATTCTTACTTTAAATCTGAAATTTCAGTGTTTACACCTCAAATTTGCCTTAAAAAGTGTATATATTGACAAAAAGACTCCCCTGACCTACTCCAAGTCTGCCCCAAGCCTCCCAAGACCCTAATTTTTTTATTGTTCCCCTGGTCCTTCTAGAAATTAATTGCAAAAATTAATCACCCACCTGAAAGTCCCACAAATTTTCTTGTGTACAAGAATATGCTGCTCTCATTGGTGAAAGTTGTGATTTTTACTTTGGTTCCTGCCTTGCTGCTAATCTAGTTTGCGCCCTGTTGTGTTCTGAGGCGCGGCACAGACACACAACGGGAATCCTAACCTTAGGATTGAATTTGTACTAAGTCTTGGTTAGATGACAGGGAAGGCAATAGTGTTTACCTTGCGGCCCTGGAAGAATAGTCTCTACTAGTCGTGGCTAGAGAGAGGCGCGGAAGTACAGAAGACACAAAGACAAAAATGTGAATAGAACTTAAATTTTATTGGTGAATGTGAAATGGAATATATAGTGGTTAGGAATACCACAAAACACTACCAGGACGGTAGGATCACTTGCCACAAGCATGAGTGGGGCAAGTGAGTTGCGCAGGGTCAGAAAACCAAACAATCATATTTCCTGAAGCGGAAGCCAGTTCATTTCAAGAGGCAAAAGCAAAAGCAAGAGATTTGTCCTTGAAATGGCCCAACAAAGGCGAAATTGAAACATGGTGAATGCCGTTATTCACAACACGCCCTGACCTGCACAATGTGGAGTATGCCCTGCCCAACAATATTCTAGTAGATCAGCAGGTTGAGATGGTCCTGCAGTCCCATTTGGTGGAGGTAGAGGACCTTTTTCCCCACCTTGACATGCATGTGATCCCTGAGGTTGGCCCTAAGAATAGTTCATAGCTATTTGCAGGTATCCTTCTATATGAGGCTGAATGCCTATCTTCCCCAACTATCCCCTGTTGCGTCCTTGTGGATGCCTGTTTGAGTGGCCATTCCAGTCTTGCACTGGATGGTATCCTGGTAGGTATCTCCCCTAGGATGGGAGCTGAGCTTAGTAAGTTTAGCTCCCCTCTCTTACACTCTGGGATGGTGGGCTGCAGAGTATGGGACCAGGGGTTGATTCCTGCTTTTATCCTTGCTTTATAATTAGAAGCAAAATGTTATTTGTGACAGATATTGTCACTAGTATAGACCAATTTATAAAATAGAAATAAAATCTCTATTAAAAACAGAAAAGCAAAGTATTTCCAGGGTATTAATTTTATTGCAGTGTGTGGCTCTATTTGAAACACTTTCTTAGCTCTAAATAGTCAAGTTTATAAGTACAGAATGTGACTGATCTATGTTTGTTTTGAATGTGGGTTACTTTTGTTTGCTGTCTCTGTTTTTGGTTTTGTATTTGATTTTAATTTTGTTGTGTGTTTGACTAATTTTATAATATGACTTAGATAAATGAAAGTTTTATTGAGTGAATTGACCTTCAGCTGGAACTGGTTGAAATTTGTTGTGACTGAACCATTTTTGTTTAGCTCAACAGGTTATAAAACTACTGTACTGTTATTTTCTAGTTAAATCCTTATTAATTACATCTAAAAGTTTTGTTTCTGCTTTGGTTAGGGGGTAGGATCCAATTGCTTGATATATCTTTTTGTTGCTTTTCAAAAGTCATTACATACTTGGTCTTACTTTGTTCTTAAAAGGTTTATTGTCAACAATAAAAATATCTGACCAACTATTTTATATTACAATTTATTCCACTTGGTTTGATCATGGCTTAGACCTTCTTTTCTTTGCCCTAGTTGTTTATTGTTGAGTTTGATACCATTTTATTTGATAATTGATTCCGACTTGTTTTGTGCATGAGATTGCACAAGTTATCCCTTTAATACAGACATAAAAATGTATAGTTACTCCTGCAGCTTGGCTGACTTGCAGATTTAAATAAAGCAAGCCAAAAGTTAAGTGGTCGAATACAAAGACAATTCCAAAATGTTGATGATCCAAAGGATAATTTAAACCTTGAAATTTTATTTGAGAGTATGGATATTGCTGTATAGTGTATGGTAGAATGTTAAATATAAAGATACTAAATAATATGTTATTTATTTAGACGCAGGGGAGGTAGATGTATGGAAGTCCAGCATCAATAACAATTTCCCTCTCGCGCCCATTCAAATCCATGTAGAGTTTAACTTTGTTCTGAATAACAAACACTCCGTCAAAGTCTTCCATGAGAAGAAACCGCTCCAGGCGATACCCTGCCCCCATTCCCACATTCACTGAGTCTCCAAAGGGGGCGCAATAGCGACGTTGGCACCCACCTCGCGCCCAGCACTGTCGGCAAACTCTTGCCGCCGATGCCCATTACATTCAATGGAGTCGGAATAGGATGCCCCATCCTTGTTGTCATAAGCAGACACTTCTCGCCCCACGCCAAATTCTCCGCCGTACTGGATGCCAATATCGCCCTGCGATAATCCAAGCCCTATCAGAGTAAAAGAGAGAATACCTGTCGCTCTCATGCTGCTTCCACAATACATCTCCTGACCTTTATACCTTTCTTGTTTAATAAAGTTGATTGGGGTGTTCATAATTTCTCATTTTTGATTGGCTATAAATATTTTCCACCAATCAAACCCGAGAAAATCAACACAATCTAGCTTAAATGGATCTGTATAAAAAGACCAGTATTTTACAAATGCCCTTAAATTTTTAGATTTAATCAGCGACAAAATCAACCATCATGACTGCCTCCTTATCGTACAGGATCTGAACATTTCTTCTGCCCGATAAGCAGATTTGTTCTCCGCTTCATCAAATATCAGAATCCTCCATTTTAAAAAACCATTGTCAAGGATACAAGAATGCACAATGACCCATCAACTAGCCTAGTGGCCCCCGATACCCTACGGTCTAAAGTTCGCGAGAACATTCCTGGCTTTGTTGCTGGTATTGCTACGGGGCTCACAAAATTGGTAGTGGGTAAGCTATTATTAATCTCTTTATCTTTCGGCTTACCATATGCCTTTTTGTGCTTTAAAACATCTTTTTTACTAGCCTACCACCTAGATACCTTAAACTAATAGGGTTCCCTCTTAGGCCATCCCTTTGATACGTAATCCAGCTTGCTAAATCTTGACTAAATTTGAAAAAGTATTAAAGTCAGGCTCCAAACCGAAGGACCCAAAGGACGATTCCAAGGTCCGGTTCACTGCATCAGAGCAACCATATCGAAGGAGGGTTTTTTCGCTCTATACAAAGGCTCCACTCCTCCCTTAGTTGGTTGGGCGATCACAGATGCCATCCAGGCTGGTACCTATACCAATACGAAGAATTACCTCATGAAAGAATTTCAGCTTGACCCTTCAAAAAATTACAGCGTCCATGCAATATCCGGCCTAGGTTAGTAAGACTCATATGAACCCTGCTAATTTAAATAGCTGCTGGTTGGGCGTCAAGTATAACTTCAACTCCAATGGAACAGGTATATGCTACAAAAATCTATATCACACTTTTAAAGCAATTTGTCTAGAACACCTTACAAATAAAATTCATTTTAGATCAAAGCACGCCTCCAAGTTCAATACGATGGAGCTTCGCGTCGTTACACAGGCCCCATCGATTGTGTTAAGCAATTAGTTCACCAAAGAGGCTTCTTCAAGGGGGTTATGGGGAGGATTTTCTGCTTCTTTATTACTGAGAAGTCATTTCGCGATTCTATGGCCTACATACCAGTACACCTCACGTTTTCTAGAATCCTGGGAAGTACCACATTTTGCTTCTGCTATCCCTGTTCTTTGCTGGAGGGACGGCAGCCACTCTATTTTGGGCTGTGGGCTTTCCTTCAGGTTAGTAAGTTTTGTCTTTAGCTTGACTGCTCAGCATATATTTCATAGACTTCAATATTAAATCTTTCTTTTGAGATGTCGTAAAAAATCGCATAATGAGTCAACCTATTGGTCCTGGACCATTACAATATCCCAGTGTTGTTGCAACCTTCAAGATCATCTACCAACAGGGCGGGCTCCGCGGCTTTTATCGGGGCTTCCTTCCTGCTATTTTAAGATCTTTTCCTACCAATGGTGCTGCACTTCTTGTCTATGAGAAAGTGATATCATATTTTTCTTGAAGTAACTCTATATAAATATAATAGATTGATTCACTCGTGAATCTTTATTCTAGGCTCATTTTTTGTTTAGGCCGCCTTTTAGTTTCTTACCAAGCTTTCTTTTTGAAGATACAGGAGACCTCACCCCAACCATGAATTTCTCAATCTCACCACCAACCAAAAGTTATACAAATAAATATATATTAAACCTTAGAATAGGCAACTGTTTAAAGATGAACTACTATTAACCCAATTTAAAGTGCAAAAATTAAATCAGTCCTGTTGTTGCAACGAGCCCAAACCCTCATGAGTCAGCTGTGGACTTGACCTGGCCTGTTGCCTAATTAGGGCAATCATCAACATCACCCCTTGGCAATGGCACTACCTATTGCCACACTATTTTTCACTAATTCTGTCCTAGTAGGACCACTCCCCTCCCCACAAGCATCAAACCAAAGCTACTTTATTTTAAGCGCCACCACATGGTGTCCTGCTATAAGGGTATAAAACTCCTTTTCTTCTCTTTAAATAAAGGATTATTTCTCCATTTTTTCACCTTTTTGTTTGTTGTAACTGTTGGCTGTAGCACAGTTACAATAAAATATTCAAATTGGTTGGAAGAGAGGTACATGTCCCAAAGACCAGGGTGTGAGTGAGCCAATTTGCATGATATTTAGACTAAGGTAGAGCCAGCCCTTCATATTATACCATCATTAGCAGTTTATAAAGGATGAGAGAGATCTTGAAGACTTTTTAAATGGCCTATAACAGAATTTATCAATAGATTGTTGAAGCTGGTGATGAGGAGCGACTGCTGGGGAAGCTTAGAAGATAGGTTTAGAGAAGAAGAGTAATTTTATTGGATAATATTTCAGGCTTATAAATTGTATGTGCTGTGGCAGGGATCTAAGTCGGATCAAATTTATTGGAGGTCATAAGTGAGTTGGGTTCAGATAGCTGGATATCTGGAGGAGTCAAGGGATATTGGTTTGTTGCCATTTCAGGAATATTGAACCAAGCGTTGGATTGGCACCAAACCAGGCAATGACTGGATGTTACTTGTGTCAGTGATGGCCAGAATACCAGTACATCCAGCTCCTTGCCACTGGTGCCACTGTCTGGAATTAAACCCACAGTGCATCTAGGCTGAGAAAAAACCTCATAAAGAATTTAACTTGCAGTAGTCATGGCAAAGATCCTTTTAAAAGCTGTGGCCCTGGTCTATTTGCTGGGATAGTCAAAGGGGTTGTTAATAAGTGGCAGCATTGCCCATGTTACGCCTGTTGACACTATAGTAAAGCATGAATTGTGTTTTTAGCAATCTTGTCTTCTGGATGTTGACACTTTTTTGATTAACGGTACCATTTACCCTGAACATTTTTGAAATAAAAAATAATTGATACTGGCTATATTAAACTAAAGTGACCTCAGAGAGTTTAAAAATGCAATAAAGATATATCATGACTAATACAGAATAGGGAGATATAAGCACTTATTTTTCATTTTACCATGTAAAAAACACCCTTTACCATAAAATTATTTACCAAAATTAAAGTTCCAATGATACAGAAATAAAACAAAACAGAATCATACACACAGTACAAAAAATGAGCTACCAATAAATTTTATATATTATGGTTTATATAAGCACAACTTAAAATTTCCCATTCTTTACAGATAAGTCAACAAAAAAGATATTTCTTATACCACCACTTTGAAATTATACCTCAACCTTATCATCTATATCTACAAAAATCATTACTATATAAATAAATTAAAACATTAAAAATTTAAAAGTAAAAGATATATAGGCAAATCAAAGCAAAGTTTATTGGCCTAGTTGAAGCCACAGCAAGGACAGTAGCCACATCCTCAAGATACTTCTTGACCTCCCCACCTTGTACTTATTATTTGACAACTTCTTCACAGCCTTCTGATAGTCTTGCTCTTTACTCTTCTTTTTCTTTGGGACCATTCAGTTGGGCAGGTCACAGAACTTTGAGACCTTTCTTGCCTGCTCCTCCTGGAGCTTCTGAAAAAGCTTACAAAATTTGGGGTTGACCCCAAATTTAGTCTTCAGGTGCTTATGCCACACCTCAAGGATGGATGTTGTCTTTATCCCCCATTTAAGCAGGCACTGTAGAATTCCTAGGTGCAGTGGCCCCACTTTTTTCTCTCCTGGAGGTCACCTTCTTGCCAACTCACTGCTTTTCAAAGTACTCAAGATAACCCTTGAAGATGATGAAGTGAGTTTTGACAAAATCATCCTCTTTAATAGCCTCAAAGTCAAGCCCAGTATGCACTTGCTTTACATAAGCCAAGGCAGCAAGCTGGGTCATGGAAAAGTGACAACTTTCTTTGCCAATGTTGAAGTACTTATTGAAGAGCTCCTTCTCACTCTTGAGATGTTTGAGGAGGGCCTGCCTGAAATAGAAAAAAACAGCCCTGGACTTATACATTAAATGCTCTATTAGAGGCTCTGAACTGGGAAGGCTCAAATTCCATTATGATCACTTTTGGCCCAAAGGAGCACAGGTGAGCTAGCTGCTCAACAGCTAGGGCAGACTCATCCTTCTCATCAGAGGAGGGATTTGCTCTGATGGCGTGGGTGAGAGGTGAAAACTTGTCAATGGGAAGAGAGCTTAGAGAATCCCTATAATCTTTGAAGGCTCTGGTGTAGACTTCAATCTTGGAATAAGGCAGGAGAAAGAAGACAAGAGAAGTGACCTGGCTGTTAAACTGCTCATACAGTACCCAAAGCTGATTGAAGATTATAGGGCGGGTAGCAAATGTGCTGTTGCACAACCAAGTGGTACCAGTGTTTGGTTACTCCAGGTTTTGAGTTGTGGCGCAGGCTATGATCCTATCCTCCACTTCCTGCCCATTTTCATAGAGCAGGAACATCTCTCTGACCTCTGTCTTCTTGAGGGCATTGTAGAGGACCAGGCCCTTGACATTTGTGGTGCTCTTGGTCAAGGGGTTTGAGGGTTGACACCTATTACTCACAAACTTAACCAGCTGATTATGGGTTTGCATGCTCTTCATATTAGTGGGGGAGGTTTATTTGCAAGCAAAGAACATCCAGCTGGGTGGCAGAAAGATATTTGAAGATGGGCATCACCTGCACAAGATACCACTTGAGCAGACAAGAGATGATGGTGCTGGGCATAATGCAAGTGTGCTTACACTTGATGGTTTTCATCTTACCACAGTGATCACTGTTGAGCTGCACTTGGCAGGAGCGGTCCTCACAGGTGTAATGGTGGCTCTTGAAGCCCCAATTGACATTATTATAAGAGAAAATGTAACCATTGACCATCATGTCCAGCCCATCCTTAACTCTTATTATGGGAAAATACTTTGGCAAGGAAAAAGAAACCTTGAAATTCCTGTCTAAATTGCAAATGTTGTGAGCATCAGAGGGTCCCAGGGGCCAGCAGGAGCATGGCAAAAGCCAAAGAAGAAATCAGGGTGGGCTTGAAATCATCCCCAGATGAACTTGAAGGAGGGGATTTTGGTGGGGGAGAAGAAGGGGGCTTATATTGGTGCTCCTCATGTGTAGGAGACTTATCCTTTGGAGGGGATTTCAGGCTTGGCGCCTCTTCTTGGTAGGCTCCTCATCTGAAGCCAAGTTGTAGAAACTGTGATCTGTAAGGGAACCATCAGATTTCTCTCCCCCAGTGGAGTGAGTGGGGCTCTTCTTGGGAGAGGGCTCAGGGGGAGGGCTTTGGGGAGGGCAAGGGAGTGGCCTTCTTTGATGAGACAGGATTCTTCTTGGTGGCTTTGGTGGACTTGGAGGGATGCTTGGTACCCTTTGGTTGCTTTGAGGTGTTCTTGTCCTAAAATAATAAGTAAAAGGGTTTAAAATAAAGCAATGCATTTAAAAAACAACTATAAAACATACTAAATAAAAATTAAACCTTATAGGGTTTTTATTGGCATTTAAAAGTTAAAAAATACTTGTATAGTTTTTATTTTATTATATTTTTAAATAACAAGTTAGAAGTTAAGATATTGA
>QTSX02002458.1:0-61770 GCA_014839935.2 Entomophthora muscae | reverse complement strand
GCCTTCATCTGAGATTAGGAGTTCAGATTTGCCAAACTTGGCTATGATTTATTTTCCAATGAATTGTCTCACATTGTTGCCCTTGTGTTCTTTAGTGACTTGTGCCACGGGCCATCTGGTTGCATAGTCAATAACTGTGATGATGTACTTCTTGCCCTTGTTCTTGCCAGGCATGGGCCCCACAATATTCAGTGATCATACCTTGAAGGGTTGTGTGATGGATACAGGTACTACTGACTTGGGTGATGCTTTGGTTTGGGCGTACTTCTCACAGACTTTGCATTGCTCCAGTACCTCTCTGATATCATCTAGCATGTTAGGCCACCAGTAGCGTGTCTTGAGGTATTCATGCAAGTTTCTACTGCAGGTGTGTTCAAGGTCTCCGTGATATCAGAGGATTGTGTCAATCTTTTGAGTTGACAGGACGTAGAGTACAGTGTCGCCATTTGGAAGTATTTGGTTTAGTGTGTCATATATGTTTTTGAACAGATTTTTGTTCTTAAGGACCTTCTCTTGGATGTCCATTTGTGTGCCAGGTGGGAACCCTTCCTGGAGATTCCCCATAATTAACATGGGTCAGTCAGGGTTGCCATCAGCGCAGAGGATGTGTTTGCTGCATAGCCTTGACAGGGCATCTGCAGTAAGCATTTCCTTGCCTGGCTTGTATTTGATTTGCATGGGGTATCTCTGTATGAGACTCATTCATTTGGCATGTCTCCTTGACAAGTGCTGTTGTGTTTTGAAGAATATCAGTGACTTGTGGTTGGTGAAAAATTGCACAAACAGTTGGACTCCTTCCAGATAGCATCTGACTTCATGAGGAAATTACCATGATGACTACCAACTTCTTGTTGTGTACCCCAGTATCTTTGTTTGCTGTCAGATAGCTTCCTTGACTCATATTCACAGGGAAAGTCTTTTTCTGCCGTTTGGATACAGAGTACTCCTCCTATGGCATAGTCAGAAACATCAGTGTATCTAGTTCATAGAATTCTCTCATGGATTCAGATATTGTAGTATAGGGGTGGTGATCTGTGTTCCTTCCAGTTGGTGGAAATGTTGATTTTACATAGAAGTGTCCAAACAAACTTGGTTGTTTTTCCTGTGATGCTAGACAGGGGCTGTTAGGCACCCCAATCAGGGATAAATCTTCTTATGTGGCTACCATTCCAAGAAAGGTGTGGAGTTCACTTTTATTTCTTGGAGCTGGCATCTCAGTTATGGCATGTATTTTGTCTGGATCTGGTTTGATTCCGTCCTTGCTGATAATGTGACCAAGGAATGGGAGTTCTGTTGAGAAGAATTCACACTTTGACAGTTTTGGGACCAATTGGTTTTCTTCAAGGGTATGGATGTGATAGAGGGGGGATAAACTAACCAAGTTTGGCTCTCATCCCAGTAAAATGAACCACCAGGATGCCGCCCAGTGGAGTACTGGGATGGCTGCTCAGAGGGGGGACCAAAGAGAGGATGTGGGGGACAGCTGAGGGAAGTACACATTTAACCCCATCAAGACTAACCCAGTGAGCAACCAGGGCTGCAAGTGGGAGCAGGAGGAATCCCTACAGAAGCTAGGAGGGGGACTGGGTTGTCTTTGTCTGATCCAAGAATAGGGGGCACAGGAACCATCTCCAACGCAGGGGCTGGCATAGTGTAATCTACGGCAGAGAACTCCAGGTTGTCACAAGTCAGGCTCTTGACAATTTTCTCACCCAAAACAAGAATCTCACCAGGAAGGTGCAAGAGGCCGAGGGATTGTTCCCCACAAGGTGCACAGAAGTAGAAAACCGTGACCATAAGTCAGGAGCAGTTGTCCAGAGGAAGATCACAAGAGGTGCCAGAATAAACATTACAAATTTTAGAGCTGAGAGGATCATGGTTACAACAGCCACAAAATTTGGAGTTGAAATATGTAATTTTTAAATCTCAGAGATATAGAATTTTCAAAGGGGAGGGCAGCCACAAGAGAATTCTGGTGGAAAGCGGCAGGAAACACTTGGGGGCCTTGGGTTGACTTTGGATGGCTTAGAAAGGCGTGAAGCAAAGAGCGGGTTCAAAAAAGGTAAATCAAGTAAAAAACTTAAACTTAAAATAAGAATTTAAAGGATTTTAAATGAAAAAAACAAGTTTGAACAATGGTTTCAAAATTGAAAAGCGCTAGCGCAACAATTAAGGGCGACACCTAAGCTAAAGGGCTTTGAAAAAGAGGCTGAGTTGGAACGGGACAGTTTAAAAGTAAGGATAAAACTGAAAACAACTAACACTTTGTTTATTATTTAGAAGACTCAAAAAAGGGCAACACTTTAATAAAAACTGCAAAGCTTTAGCAACAAGATCTAGATATTTAATGAATTGAAAATAGACAAACATGGGACTGAAAGCCCCTTGCTGTGTAAAAGAGAGTGAGTTGCAGGGAATGTAATCACATGACAGCAGAGATTGGATCTGATTGGGTGGGAGATAAAATTTTCAGTTCAAAACCAGGAGAACTGGAGAGTTTCAAGTTAATTTCTGTAGCTTTACCTGATTGGTTGGAGGGCATCTCAACCATTTCAGATTCAATCAATTTTGTGGTTAGTGTGTCGTCTTTTGATTGGGTGTTTCTAATTGTTTTTAAGAGAGGGCAACACCAGGCCAGTAAATAGTCCAAATCAATTAGTGTTTTTTCCCAGGGGAGTGGAACTACCAAAGCTGGGAGGTCTGCAGGGTAGGCCAGGACAAACTTCTTGTCAACAGTATGCGCTAAATTGCCTAGAGAGTTGAGTGGCTGGGCTAAAAATTTTGGCCCTTTTGGTGCAGCGGGGGGAAAAGGTTTGATCCAAAGCCAAAGGTGCAGTGGATTTACAATGGAGGACCAGGCAGATGTCTTTCCAGTGTTGATCCAGGTTTTGGGGCCGTAAATGATGAGCAAAGTCTTCAAGGAACACATCAGAAAACAAGCAATCATCTACCTGGAAGATATCATCATTTACAGCCCCAACCTGGATCAACACTGGAAAGACATCTGCCTGGTCCTCCATTGTAAATCCACTGCCACCTTTGGCTTTGACTCAAACCTTTTCTCCCGCTGCACCAAAAAGGGCCAAAAATTGCAGCCCAGCCACTCAACTCTCTAGGCAATTTAGTGCATACTCTTTGTTGACAAGAAGTTTGTCCTGGCTTCCCCTGCAGACCTCCAAGCTTTGGAGTTCCCTCCTGGGAAAAAACACTAATTGATTTGGACTATTTACTGGCCTTATGTTGCCCTCTCTTAAAAACAATTAGAAACACCCAATCAAAAGACGACACACCTATAACCACAAAATTGATTGAATCTGAAATGGTTGAGATGCCCTCCAACCAATCAGGTAAAGCCACAGAAATTATCTTGAAACTCTCCAGTTCTCCTGGGTTTGACCTGAAAATTTTCATCTCCCCCCCAATCCAGATCCTATCCCTGCTGTCATGTGATTCCATTTCACTGAAACTCACTCTCTTTCATACAGCAAGGGGACTTTCAGTCCCCTGTTTGTCTATTTTCAATTCATTAAATATCTAGATCTTGTTGCTAAAGCTTTTGCAGTTTTTATTAAAGTGTTGACCCCTTTTTTTGAGTCTTCCTAAATAATAAACAAAGTGTTTGTTGTTTTTGTTTTATCCTCCTTACCCTTTAAGCTGTCCTGTTCCAACTCAGCCTCTTTTTCAAAGCCCTTTAGCTTAGGTGTTGCCCTTAATTGTTGCGCTAGCGCTTTGCTTTTGAAACCATTGTTTTACTTGTTTTTTTATATTAAATTCTTTATAATTCTTATTTTAAGTTTAAGTTTTTACTTGTTTTCCTTTTTTTATAAACCTACTCTTTGCTTCACGCCTTCCCAAGCCATCCAAAGTCAACGCCAAGGCCCCCAAGTGTTTCCTGCCTCTTCCACCGGTCTTCTCTGGGCTGCCTTCCCCTTTGAAAATTCTATATCTCTGAGATTAAAAGGTTACATATTTTAACTCCAAATTTTGTGGCCGTCATAACCAGTGATCCTCCGAGTCTAAAATTTGTAATGTTTACACTGGCACCTCTTGTGATCCTCCTTCTGGACAACTGCTCCCGACTTATGGTCATGGTTTTTTACTTCTGGCACCTTGTGGGAAACAATCCCTCCAGCCTCCTCCACCTTTCTGGTGAGCTTCTTGTTTCAGGTGAGAAAATTGTCAAGATCCTGACTTGTGACAACCTGGGTTCTTTGCCGTAGATTACACTTTGCCATTTCTGCGTTGGAGATGGTTCCTGCACCCCCTATTCTTGGCTTGGACAAAGACAACCCAGTCCCCCCTCCTAGCTTCTGTAGGGATGCCTCCTGCTCCCACTTGCACCCTGGTTGCTCACTGGGTTAGTCTTGATGAGGTTAAATGTGTACTTCCCTCAGCTGTCCCCTGCGTCCTCTCTTTGGTCCCCCCTCCGAGCGGCCATCCCAGTACTCTACTGGGCGGCATCCTGGTGGTTCATTTTACGGGATGAGAGCCAAACTTAGTTGGTTTAGCCCCCTCTCTCACATCCATACCCTTGAAGAAACCAATTGGTCCTAAAACTGTCAAAAGTGTGAATTCTAACAACAGAACTCCCATTCCTTGGTCACATTATCAGCAAGGACGGAATCAAACCAGAATCCAGACAAAATACATGCCATAACTGAGATGCCAGCTCCAAGAAATAAAAGTGAACCTCACACCTTTCGAATGGTATTCACATGAAGAAGATTATTTATCCTTGATTGGTCAGTGCCTAACAGCCCCTGTCTGCCATCACAGGAAAAACAACCAAGTTTGTTTGGACACTTCTATGTAATCAACATTTCCACCAACTGAAGGAACACATGATCACCAATTCTATACTACAATATCTGAATCATGAGAGAATCTATGAACTAGATACTGATGCTTCTGACTATGCCATAGGAGGAGTAATTTCGTATCCAAACGGCAGAAAAAGACTTCCTGTGGAATATGAGTCAAGGAAGCTATCTGACAGCAAACAAAGATACTGCATACACAACAAGAAGTTGGTAGTCATCATACACTTCCTCATGAAGTGGTGATGCTATCTGGAAGGAGTCCAACTGTTTAAAGTACTCACCAACCACAAGTCACTGATATTCTTCAAAACACAACAGCACTTGTCAAGGAGACATGCCAAATGAATGAGTCTCATACAGAGATACCCCATGCAAATCAAATACAAGCCAGGCAAGGAAATGCTTACTGCAGATGCCCTGTCAAGGCTATGCAGCAAACACATCCTCTGCGCTGATGGCAACCCTGACTGACCCATGTTAATTATGGGGAATCTCCAGGAAGGGTTCCCACCTGGCACACAAATGGACATCCAAGAGAAGGTCCTTAAGAACAAAAATCTGTTCAAAAACATATATGACACACTAAACCAAATACTTCCAAATGGCGACACTGTACCCTACGTCCTGTCAACTCAAAAGATTGACACAATCCTCTGATATCACGGAGACCTTGAACACACCTGCAGTAGAAACTTGCATGAATACCTCAAGACACGCTACTGGTGGCCTAACATGCTAGATGATATCAGAGAGGTACTGGAGCAATGCAAAGTCTGTGAGAAGTACGCCCAAACCAAAGCATCACCCAAGTCAGTAGTACCTGTATCCATCACACAACCCTTCAAGGTATGATCACTGAATATTGTGGGGCCCATGCCTGGCAAGAACAAGGGCAAGAAGTACATCATCACAGTTATTGACTATGCAACCAGATGGCCCGTGGCACAAGTCACTAAAGAACACAAGGGCAACAATGTGAGACAATTCATTGGAAAATAAATCATAGCCAAGTTTGGCAAATCTGAACTCCTAATCACAGATAGAGGCACCAAACTTAAGGCCATCAACACCAATATATATCTTGCCAATAATGGGATAAAACACATCACAGCCAGCCCATATCATCCTCAAGCAAATGGAAGAGTAGAACAACTAAACAGTGTGCTTGTAGAAGCTCTCAGTAAGTTATCTGCTAACAATCCAAAGGCCTGGGTTGACATGCTCCCAACCGCACTCATGGTCTGTAGAACAAGAGTTAACCGCAATACAGGCAAAAGCCCTTATGAACTCGTCCATGGACAAAAGCTTGCTCTCGTTAGTACATCTGCAGGACCACAATTACCTCTGCCCAAAAAGGTGCCAGACAACAGTAACCCCAACGTACAACACGCTAGAAAAGACCAAGAGGAAATGGAATGCCAAAGAGTTGAAAGGGAAACAATCCCATTACAACAAGAGAGATTCCAAGTCGGGGACAAGATCTGGGTTGTCAACCCAAAAAACATAAGTTAGACACAGGGTTGAGAGGACCAGGCATCGTTATGGAAGTCAATCCCAATAACACCTATCTCGTCAAAGGAATTGGAGCTCGGACTGAGCTGAACGATGCACCATGACCACCTCCGCCTGTGCAAAGCAAGAACAGCCCAACAAAACTTCAGACTCCCTTTTCCCTCGTCAAACTGGATCAATACCAAGCACGCATCCCTGACACTCTTAAGAAAATCCCCAAGGCTCCGCCTTCTAGCACCCCAGGGGGAGATTTTGCAACATCTTCAATTACTCCCTCTCGGGGAATTAACACCCCAAGCAGACCACTGAATGGCTCACTGAATGGTTCACTGGCCAGCCAGTAAACTGGTGGCACCATTATCAGTCAACCATCTATGACGGGAATCTCCCAATCCAGATCCTAAAAGGAACACAACTTAAGTAAGCCTCATGACCCAAGAGGAACATTACTTAGATAAGCCCCATGACCCCCATGATGTACATGGACTGCATGTGGCTTGGCATGATACTATATATTATTCCATATTCATATCCAATAAAGTATTATTCTCTTCTTAAAATCTTCCCCTTTTTTGTTTATTATACTTCCCAGAACTATAAACTTGACACTGGGTTTGGCTCTTGAAACTGCATCCAAGAGGACACAGCAGGAAAACCTTTGTTACAAAAGGGTTGAGGTCCAAAGCTAGCCTTGGGTTAGCCTCCAGGGCAAAATCAAGGGGACATACCATAATTTCCTAGCAAGATAAAAGAGAGTTTCCCTTTAGTGAAAGGGAAATTAGCGCTTAAAGAGTAGAAAATCCAGCACAGATGTGGATCAACCTGTCTTTTATTCAGAGAAAGAATCCTACTTATATAGTATAATGGGAGCAGGGATTGTCACTAGGTAGACAAGAGGGCTGGGTGGGTTTGAAACCGTACCAAGATCAGAATAACTAAGGTAGCACAAACCAGAATGTGTGGATATTGCAGCCGGCCCAATTAAGGAAAGGGGCAACTGTTGGAGCCAAAATCAAACCCAACTAGTTCTTTGAAAGTACCACAATCTGCAGGCCATATTCAAATAGCATTAATAGCACAATTCACGGCAGATATAATGGTTTCTATGGCAGTGATCTGAAGCTTATAATACTTTGATAGAGCCTGTATTAGACAGCTTTACATGTCAACTGATTTTCATGCTGGAACATGGCTATTGAAGGTTAAGCTTCCGATTGAGTTTGGCTGTAGTGAAGCTTCTTAATTTGTATAGGGGTTCCTGGGTTACCACCCATATATCTGTTTCATATTCTAGTTCATGCAATTAGTTATTAAGCTTAAACACGGCTTTTGTTCATGATTTAGATTTTGGTTCTTGAATTTGACAATCCTGCAGTTTCAAAAGATGTAGTAAATTTGGTGTGTAGCGGTGCTGTATTAGCAGAGTTACAAGGGGGAGGTGTTTAGGGACTGGATAATGATCTTTGTTGAAATAGTGAGGTTATATAGTTGTCGTGGTTGCTTAAGAGGTACAAGATTCCTGCTGATCCATCATCTGGATGGCAAGGATGTGGTTTGTTTCTGCTAGTGAGTGAAGCGCTGGATCAAGTTGCCACTGGATTGAGATCAGTACTGGTTCTTGTTTCCTGGTTTGGTAACTCAAGTTGACTTCTGCATTAGGCTTCAAGTGCTAGGATAGTCAAGTCGGATGGTATGGGGTCTCTTGTGTGGAACCTTGCCGGGGGTCAACCCTGCAGTTTCAACGCTAATGGAATAGTTGGTGGGTTTGAACAGTTCAAATCTGATTACAGTTGATTCAGCTTGTCTACCTGGAACCTGTAGCACAGCTTGAAATCTGCAAAGTGCATATGCTATCACACGATTTGCAATATTTAAATAGATGCCAAGAAATTGATTTAATTAAGAAAAAGGCCAAATCACATCTGGGATCTGAAACTTGGACGTAAGGTTTGACTATCCCGCATTTTACCCTACAGTTTCAGAATCTACAATATTCTGCACCCACTGGCACAAAGCCAACCGTTTTTGCTCCCACCTGGCAGCAAGGCAAGGGATTGACCGTCACAGGGAGCTTCTCAGATTCACTCTGACTATTGATCTTGACGATTACACTCTGAATATCTCTATACAATATTTATTCCAGGTTGCATGCATTGATTTGGACATCCCAGCACAGAGATAGTGATTGACATGATTTATTGGTTGTTTGACTTTGGGTGCCGTGGATTTGATCTATATTGCCCTTATTTTTATAAGTGAGTTTTGTGCGCTGGATCAAAGCATATTAAACATGATACAAATTTAGATGGGTGTGAGCTAATTCACTTGTATCTCAAGCTCCTGATCTTACTGTATAGCTTTGGTGTGTTGTGATCGATGTGCTGTAGGTTTGATTTGATTCACCCATTACCGACTATATCTCCGTTAATATATATTAAATCATGTGCTTAATGGTTAATTTCATTCAATGTACGGCTTTTGTTCGTCTATCTCAATAGCTCTGAAGTAGGGCTGCTTCGGCCAAGCCCAGCGTAGCCGCGGCCAGCTTCTGGCTCTGAGTCACTACCATTAAAGCTCTATTTTAAATGTTCAAGTATTTATCCATTCCGCTTTAGCTATAGCGGCCAATAGCCGGAATCCAGCCAGGGCTGAGCCGAAGCATCTCTACTTTGAAGTCAGTGCTACTGAATTCAAACTTGTGATGACAAAATCAGCTGCAATGAAATCGAATGGCTCTATGCAAAGGTGCAAGTGTGGCTCCCTGATTAATATCACATAAACAAAAAGCATATTTTGATTTAGATATTATATTTGATGTGGTGAAAGATGGGGAGCCCTTCACTGGGTCGAGGTTGAGTTGGATCTTCAGAATCGGCCCACCCATTAGCCTCGAGCAGATCCACTATTGATTTGTGTTTTTTGTTGCTAATAAAAGCGAAAGTTGTACAAATCTAGATCTGTTATAAGCATCAGCTCTTAGTTAACAAGATCTCATAACTGTTCCTTTTATTTATGCACAACATTATACTTGATTAAATCACTGAAATATGAGGTGTTGTGTAGGAATTGGCATGTATTAATCTTTTCATAGTACAATCACTAAGCCTAAATATCTCGGCGTAACCGCTCCTATATCGCTTGATCATCCTAAACCAGAGGAATTGCATGAGACCGAAAAATTAATAGAAACGCTTAGAAGAAACAATCTATTTGAGAGCGAAGAAGAAGCTAGGCTCAGGTATATGCTTTTCTTGTTTGCTTTAATAAAAGTCTTCCTCTGTGGTGTTTTGATGT
Source organism: Entomophthora muscae (assembly GCA_014839935.2). NCBI lineage: Eukaryota > Fungi > Entomophthoromycota > Entomophthoromycetes > Entomophthorales > Entomophthoraceae > Entomophthora > Entomophthora muscae. The sequence goes on along the minus strand of QTSX02002458.1, from coordinate 52,144 downwards.
TTATTTTTTTCTTATTTCTCATCTAGAGAGATTGTGCTTGGTAAATTAAATGGGCTTGTTAAAGAATTTGTTCGCAAAGTTTACCTCAAGAAGAATTTTTCTGAGGCAGTAGCCAAGGAGGCAGGGGGAAAGATATTTACTTTTGGTTCCTATCGCCTGGGTGTTCATTCTGCGGGTAGGATATACTTGGTATTAACCCTATATTAAATATTTTACGACAGGTGCTGATATCGATACGCTATGTGTTGTACCAAAGCAAGTTAAAAAGGAAGATTTCTTTACCGATTTTCAACAGACGCTCCGTGAGCGGCCTGAAGTTGAAGAGCTTACTGTATTAAAATTTTATTTTAACCCTTCTAAACTTTAAAGCCAGTGCAGGAAGCATATGTACCCGTCATGAAAATGATTTTTTCTGGGATTCCGGTATTTAATTTGCTTGGCTATTTAATCCTTGACAAGATCGATTTGTTATTTGCAAGTTTAGATGTCAATAAAGTAGCCGACGACCTTGAATTAAAAGACAACAATCTCCTGAGAAATCTTGACGAACCCACTGTTCGCTCCCTCAATGGTTAGACTTTACATTTTCCGGGTTTTTACTTTAACTAGGTTCACGAGTAACTGATGATATTCTAAGGCTCGTGCCCAACATACCCGAATTTCGAAACTCTCTACGCTGCATTAAACTCTGGGCATCTAGTACTTTTTAACTTTGAACGTATAAATAAACATGCTATTAGGACGAGGCGTTTACTCCAATGTGCTGGGGTTTTTTGGCGGTGTAGCCTGGGCCATGCTTGTTGCTCGAATCTGTCAGCTCTATCCCAACGCTACAGCGTCTTCAATCATATGCAAGTTCTTTACTGTCACATCCCAATGGTATGTCCTAGGCTTTTCTATTTAGCTGACAATTAAAGGAACTGGCCTTATCCCATCCTGCTGAGAGACATTGAGACAAGTACCATCCCACTGAGAGTCTGGAACTCACAGGTTTGTTCATATCACTCTTGCTTTTGCTGATGCTTTTAAGGTCTATCCTTCAGACAAGGCGCACAAAATGCCAATTATTACTCCCTCCTTTCCTTCCATGTGTTCCACCCACAATGTTTCCGCATCGACCCAGCAGATCATTACTCGTGAACTAAAGCGAGGTACTATACATGCAATAGCTTGTTTTAAAACCCAGGCATGGAAATTACTGCAAAAATCCTCGAAAAAGAAGCGAGTTGGGACGATCTACTCCAGAAAAGCACTTTTTTCTCCAATTTCAAATACTACCTGCAGCTTACGTCATATTCTGAGGATGCAGACCACCAGCACAAATGGTAAGCATCTGATTCTCAATCCCCTAATTGTGATTAGGTCTGGCACAGTTGAATCCAAGATTCGTCAACTAGTAACAAGTATAGAGCCATCCTTTGAGATCGATCACCTGCACCCTTACACTAAAGGAATTGACCAAGCGATCAAATGTGATTCAGAAGAGACTGTCAAGTCCCTAATTAGCAATAAATTTTCTGGCCCAATCCCCCCTCAAGACATAGTGGATGGCAGTGTCCACATGACTCTTAACACAACAACTTTCTACATTGGACTCGTCTTTAAAGAGAGGCCAGGTAACCGTTCTTTTGCAGCATAGCTTTAACGACCATTAACAGCTGACCAAGAAGGGCGTCGTCAACTATATATTGTCCGCCCTGTAGCCGAGTTTTTGACTCGCATCAATGCTCTAAAGGTTGCTGATAAGTTTTGTGGGCTTACAATCGCTGCCATCAAAAAGTAAGCTTGCCATTAGCCTCTCTAATCCAGCAGTTCTCAACTCCCAGACAACGTCTTTACGGAAGAAGAGATCCTTAAACGTAAACTCAAGCCAAAGCGGGCGGCCAAACGGCCCCGCCAAGAGAAAGTCGAAATCATTCCAGTTGCTCCAGACTCCCCCGAGCAACCTTCCCTCATTTTAAAGAGTTCTGAAGTCGTCCATGAAAAATTGTCTGTACCTGCTGAAATATCCCAACCTTCTCCTGAGTAAGTTGCTTGTAATTCATAAATGAACATATCTTAGGCCTTCCGGTAATGATTCTCCTGCTAAGGCTGCTGATGCAGAGACGGCTAAAGCGATCAACGAGGCTAGGTAAAGCTGTTTTGCGATCAAGACTAACCTTTTAGTGGGGATGAAGAACCTTCCTCCAAAAGGCAAAAGGTGGAGACTGCCCCAGTTGACAATGTTGTCCTTGAGGCAGACTATTCTCATAACATCGATCTCCAGGACTTAGCAAAGAGGCCTGATATTAAGCTTAAACTGTCTTCTCTGTAATTTATGGCTTTATGGTTCTTTTTACTCGATAAGTTTATGTCAACTATCTCCCATAAAGATTTTCTATATGCACTGCTTAATAAATTGGCTTGTATCAGGTTTAGATTCATTTATCTTTTATCTATTTAGTTCTGGCTATCACTAGTGATTTCAATATAACAAACTATGCTTAGCCAATCATTAAAAAATTCAATGAATGTATCTACAAATATGTAAACTGTGCTAACCATTTTTTAAATCAATGCCTCCTGCTGCTATAACTCTTTCTTGAAGCCCCTTCCCTTCTCCTACATTGAATATTTATTGAGCTAGTGTAGACTAAACTATAGATACTGAAGTTTCCATACATGTAGATTGGCTCTGGGTTGCTATTTGCTTAACTCAAGTGTCCAAAATATACTACTATCGAAGCCAAGCTAGGACTTTAGTATCAACTACTTAGTGCATATAACAAAACTGTATAATTAGATAAGGATGTGCTCCATATTAAGCGATGAAAAGAAGAGGTTAACTATACTGAGCCCCAAATCCTCTCAGAATCCACCAAGGCTCAGTAGAATTTTCCACTAAACTGCACCCTAGTACCAGGATCAGTATTAGAGCACCTTATTTGGATCCACCATGATCCATAGATGATTCTCATTGACCTTTGGAGCCTATCCCAGTAATACTAGTCCATCCAACCAGATATCCCTTATCTCCCATACGCTTAAACCAAGCTTGAAGTATTGCTTGGGGCTGTACAACAGTTATGGCTAGTTCAACCCACAAGAGACTTCAAAACCCCATTCAACCAAACTGCACAATGGCTGATGGATTTTGGAGGTACTTCTTGTTAAATTTAACCAATCAAAAAGAGTTACAAGACCCATAGTTTGCTACACCAACACTAGTATGGGGATAGCACTCAGGTCTACCAGGCTGTCGTGTTCTGAGGCACGACACAGACACACAACGGGAAATCCTAACCTTAGGATTGGATTTGTACTAAGTCTTGGTTAGATGACAGGGAAGGCTATGTGATTACCTTGCGGCCCTGGAAGAATAATCTCTACTAGTTGTGGCTAGAGAGAGGCGCAGAAGTACTGGAAGACACAAAGACAAAAATGTGAATAGAACTTAATTTTATTGGTGAATTAGGAATATGGGTATATAGTGGTTGTTGATACCACAAAACACTACCAGGACGGTAGGATCACTTGCCACAAGCATGAGTGGGGCAAGTGAGATGCACAGAATCAAGAAACCAAACAATTGTATTTCCTGATTCAGTCATCAACTCATTTCGAGAGGCGAAAGCGAAAGCGAGAGATTTGTCTTCAAAATGGCCCACCGAAGGCGAAATTGAAACATGGTGAATAGCAGTATTCACGACATTGCCTTCCCCTAGATAGGCCTTAGGGGGATGGTACTTGCGGAGGAACTTGGCATGCACTCGAGCAAAGGGACAACCACTGGAGAGGAGCTTTACAGTGTATTCAGACCCTCGTTTAAAGGTTACTTCCAAAGGGCTGATCCACAGAGTGTCCAACTTATGCGCGTGTCCACTCACTCTGTGTTGGTAGTAAAGAACACGGTCATCAACATCAAATTCAGACAAAGGGGAGCGTCCAGAATTATCAGGAGAAAGCTCAAGCATCTTAGTTTTGTATGCAGAAGTGTAGGCAGTGGCCTGTTGTCGGAATATTCCTGACAACACTGGCGTTCAGAAAGTTGTTCTGAGCACACTGCAGGATAGCAAACAAAACAAAAAAGGGCAGCAGTTCCCCCTTATTGGCGAAACTGCTGCGGAAAGTCGAGGTTTCAAAACAGGAATTAAAAATAAATTTTTTAATTTGGACGGGTTTTATACCCTGTCCGCGGGCCGCACGCCCGACTGCCGGCCAGCCAGCCCCCGCCCACCTGCTTGCCACCCACCCAGCCTGCCAGCCCCCACCTGCCCGCCAAATGGGGAAATTGCCAAAAGGGGAAACCCAAAAAGGCAATTTCCCCAAACCCAAATGAAGGGGGAACTGCTGCCCAAATTTGGAATCTACCAAATCTGGAGGGGGTTGACAAGCAGTCCAGCATTACAAATAATGCATCAACTGCAAAAGCTGGATTGAAATGCATTACTGTGCCTGAAGATGCTCCAATCCCATGCCATGCCAAGGATAACAATTCATTGCTTGCAAAACCACTCCCATTCCACTCCCAAAAGGGAATTCCAGACAACACCAAGTGTTTGGGGTCCCCTGTCCAATGCTTTGTACTATTCATGCCCCACTAAGGATGACAGTATATAATAAATCTCAATCACTTGATGATAGTTTGTGCTATCATTGAGTGAAATTACCCCTCAATAGTATCACATAAATCAATACCCAAGAAAACTTTTACACTACAGAAAGCTAAGACACTAAGCTTTGTCTACCCTTTACCAGGACTAGAAGATGAACCACTTGATCTTCTCTGCTGTCCTCACAGCCTGCCTTGGGATTGGGGGCCACCAACACTCTCATCAGCATGGGCCGTACAACAAACCGCCCAACGAGTACTTCTACAAGGAGTCAGCGCAGCTCAACTCCTCCGATATGTACTCCTGGCCCACGCTGGTGTTGCCCCGCTCCACCCAGCACGTAGCAATCTATTCCTTTGTCTTCTACGTGCTTACGCACTTTGCCGGTAATTTCAGACAATTTAACATACATACCAAAGTCTTTAGGTGGATGATGACGGTCTATCCCATCTTGACGGCACTTACGGGATTCCAAGTCTTCAACTTGGTGCATTACCTAGCTAAAATACTCCCTCATTTTATGGGGCTTTACACCTGTATATCAATTATGCGGTTGATTAGATCCTTGATGTGATCGTCAGGATTCATGGCCTTATCAGAGGTAAGCAGGGGGCCCCAAGAGCAATGGGGTAGTAGCCTCTTGCCCATACAGCATAGCAAAAGGTGAGTACCCAGTGACACAATATTTGCTAAGGCAATACACAAAGAGAGCATCAGGTAAGTATAGATCCCAATTGGCAGCGTCAGAGTAGGTGAGCTTCCGCATGATGGAGACCAGTGTTGAATTTGCACGCTTTACTGCCCCATTGGTAGAAGGGTTGTAGGGGGCAGAGAAATACTGATGAGACCCCAAAGCTTTGACAATAGAGGTTACCAACTTGGCATTAAAGTTAGTCCCATTATCTGAGAGCAACACTTGAGGACAGCCATGGTGGTAGAAAACATCTTGTAACAGGAAGGCAGCAGTTGTCTTAGCCGTGATGTCTTTTGTAGGGCAAGCCTCTGCCCACTTGCTGAAGTGATCAACAGCAATCAGGATAAAGCAACACCCAGAACGTGAGCGAGAGAGAGGACCTACCGCGTCAATGCTGACAGTATAAAAAGGCTGTTGAGGGGGAACTAATTTGAATTTGTGGGCAGCAGCTCAAGGCCTCTGCAGCTGGCAGTTGTGGCAACTAGCTATGACATCAGGGATCAGCAGGCAAAGGTTTTCCCAGAAGTAATTATTCTGAAGCCAGTCAAAAGTCTTGGCGATGCCTCTATGCCCAGTCTCTTTATGAGCTTGCAACACCAACAAGAGGCGGAGACTGGGCCGTACATAAGGCAGATATTGATTTTGTACTTTCTTGAAGAGCTGATTGTTGTGTATGAGGGTACCTTTGGATAGATTGGACAAGGTCAGTTGGACCTCTTCTGTCTTGCTTTCCCAAGAAGAAGGGTATCTAATTAGTTTGTACACCCGGTCAGCCTCCAAAGGATGTAAAGCAAGAATGGGCATTCTGGACAGGCTATCAGCATTCTGATGTTGAATCCCAGGGCGGTGCAACACAGTGGAGTCATACCCTTGCAAACAGAGAGCCCATCTAGCTAGCCGTCCTTTGGGTTCCTTGAGTTGCTGTATCCATTTGAGTGAAGCGTGATCAGTAACCACAGTGAAATGGGTGCCATACACGTAGTGGCGGAACTTCTTGATGGCATGTAGCACAGCAAGGCACTCCTTCTTGGTCACGCTGTAGTTCTTCTCATGTTTATTCAGGACATGGAAGGTATAAGCTACAAGATGATCTGCACCCTTGTCATCCAGTTGGGCCAGAATAGCTCCAATAGCAAGATCACTAGTATTAGTGTATAGGATGAACTCCTTATCATAGTCAGGATACACTAGGATTGGCGCCTCTTTGAGTTTTTGCTTAAGGGTTTCAAAGGCTTGCTGCTGACTGGTGGTCCATTCAAAAGGGACATTGTGTAACAGCTGGACTAGAGGTTCACTAGTATCAGCAAAATCAGGGATAAACTGTCTGTAGTAGCCCATCATCCCTAGAAAGACTTGTACCTCTCGCAGGTTGGTGGATGGAAGCATTTTGTTGATGGCTTCAACCTTCTTAGTCATTGGGCAAATCCCTGTCTGGGTTACTTCATGGCCCAAGAATTCAAGACACTCTTTGAAGAAAGCGCACTTGGAAGGTTTTAGTTTGAGGCCAGCTTCCCAAATCTTTAGGAACACCTCTTTGAGATGAGCCAGGTGATTGGTGAAGGTAGCACTGAAAACCAATATATCATCTAAGTATACTAGGGTGCATGACAGCTTCAAGTTGCAGAGGATGGAGTCCATGGCCCTTTGAAAGGTGGCCGGGGCATTTCAGAGTCCCTGCAGCATGCAAGTAGGATCAAACAGCCCTTCAGATTTAATGAGTGCAGCTTTTTGGCAATCCTTGGGCAACAGGTCAACTTGCCAGTATCCAGATGCCAGATCCATTGTGGAGAAAAACTTAGAGCCTTCAAGGCGTCGGAGAGCATTGTCAATACACGGCAAGGGGTATGAGTCCTTATTGGCCAAAGAGTTCAATTGGAGGTAGTCCATCACAATACAATGGCCTCCATCTTTCTTCTTTAAGATGAGTAGCGGGGATACCCAATGTCAGGGCCCAGAATGGGCCAGACAAAACCCTATGTTACATAGGTTCAACACCTGCAATTAAGCAATCACATAACCAATCAATTGCGTTATTGATTACACAGATTTACCCAAAGGAAACTATAATTCCAAGTGGGGAATCAAACCCTTTCAAGGCCAAGCCTGGGGGCAATTGGAAACCGTCCTAAAGCTAAGCAAAAAAGATTTTAATTGGCCCACACCCTCTGAAACCCAGAATTGGGGACTTGGGTTGCCAAATGGCCCAAAATTCCCCTACAAGCTTCCCCAGGGCAAAAGTAATGAAAGAATCCATCTAACTGACAAATCAGGAGTCACCAATGGGGCCCAGCTTGAGAATAACTCATTGACAACCAATAAGAAGTTACCAGTAAGTCCAATTGCAGTTTCCTAGCAGAATATAGCTGGGAACACTGGCATCCCCTTTCTTTGTTGATATCTTCATCTAATAAACTTTGTTGATTAATGAACACTGAGCATTTATACTTTGCAGGGGTTTATTATATTATTACAAATTTTATACTGCTGGTGCTTTCAAACAGAGAGTACCTCCAGTACCAATGCCAGCGCTGGGAAACAGAGCAACTTCTAGCTGCCTCCAACCAACCACTGCCAGCCTTTACCCCTGTCGTGTTCTGAGGCTCAGCACAGACACACAATAGGAAATCCTAACCTTAGGATTGGATTTGTACTAAGACTTGGTTAGATGACAGGGAAGGCAATTGCGTTTACCTTGCGGCCCTGGATGAATAATCTCTGCTAGGCGTGGCTAGAGAGAGGCGCAGAAGTACAGAAGACACAAAGACAAAAATGTGAATAGCACTTAATTTTATTGGTGAATATGGAAATGGAATATATAGTGGTTGAGAATACCACAAAACACTACCAGTATGGTAGGATCACTTGCCACAGCATGAGTGGGGTGAGTGAGTTGCGCAGAGTCAGGAAACCAAACAATCATATTTCCTGAAGTAGAAGCTAGTTCATTTTGAGAGTCAAAAGTGAAAGCAAGAGATTTGTCTTCAAAATGGCCCACCAAAGGCAAAATTGAAACATGGTGAATGCCGTTATTCATGACATTGCCCCCCTCTAGATTGGCCTTAGGGGGGTGATACTTGCAGAGGAACTTGGTGTGTACGCAAGAAAAAGGGCGACCACTGGAGAGGAGCTTTACAGTGTACTCAGATCCTTGTTTGAAAGTAACCTCTAAAGGACCAATCCACAGGGAGTCCAGCTTGTGTGCGCGCCCACCCACACGGTGTTGGTAGTACAAGACATGGTCACCCACATCAAACTCAGGCAGGGGGAGCGCCCAGCGTTGTCAGGAGAGAGCTTGAGCATCTTAGTTTTATATGCAGAAGTGTAGGCAGTGGCCTATATATCAATGATGAGATTGAATAAGTCTTTGATGTGGTTGTCAGGGTTCATGGCCTTATCAGAGGAGAGTAGGGGAACCCCCAAGAGCAACGGAGTGGTGGCTTCATGCCCATACAACATGGCAAAGGGGGAGTACCCTGTGACTTGATGCTTGCTCAGACAATAGGCAAAGAGTGCGGCAGGTAAGTATAAATCCCAATTGGTAGCGTCAGAGTAGGTGAGTTTCCTCATGATAGAAGCCAGTGTCAAGTTGGCACGCTCAACGGCCCCATTAGTGGAAGGATTATGGGGGTAATAGAAAGACTGGTGAGTTCCTAGAGCTTCAACAACAGAGGTTACAAGTATGGCATTGAAGTTGGTTCTGTTGTCTGATAACAGCACTTGAGGACAGCCATGGCAGTAGAAAACATCCTGCAGCAGGAAGGCAGCAGTAGTCTTAGCAGTGATGTCTTTAGTAGGGCAAGCTTCTACCCATTTGCTGAAGTGGTTGACGGCAATCAAGATAAAGCGGCATCTGGAACGTGAGCGGGGGAGAGGGCCTACAGCGTCAATGCTGACAGTGTGAAAGGCATGTTGAGGGGGGACCAATTTGAACTTGTGAGAAGCAGCTTGGGGCCTCTGAAGTTGGCAGTCATGACAACTAGCTATGACATCAGGGATCAACAGGCAAAGATTCTCCCAGAAGTAATTCTTCCAAAGCCAGTCAAAGGTCTTGGCAATGCCTCCATGGCCAGTTTCTTTATGAGCTTGTGACACCAAGGAGAGGCAAAGACTGGGGCGCATGTATTGTAGGTATTGACCCCACACCTTCTTGAAGAGTTGGTTGTCATGTATGAGGGTGTCTTCAGACAATTTGGACAGGGCAAGGCAACCTCTTCAGTGTCACTTTCCAAGGAAGAAGGGTAACCAATTAGCTTGTACAGGCGGTCTGCCTCAGCAGGATGTAGGGCAAGGATGGGCATTCAGGACAACCCATTGGCGTTCTGATGTTGAATCCCAGGGAAATGGAGCACAGTGAAGTCATAACCTTGTAGGTGGAGGGCCCATCTAGCTAAGCGTCCTTCAGGTTCCTTAAGTTTTTGTAACCATTTGATCAAAGTGTGTTCAGTGATGACAGTGAAATGGGTACCATACACATAGTGGCAGAATTGTTTGACTGCATACAGCACGGCAAGGCACTCCTTCTCTGTAATACTATAATTCTTTTCATGCTTATTATGCACACAGGAAGTATAGGCTAGATGGTGGTCCACACCTTCATCTTTGAGCTGAGCCAAGATAGCCCCAATAGCAAGGTCACTAGCATCAGTGTACAAGATTAATTCCTTATCATAATTGGGATACACTAAAATGGGTACTTCTTTGAGTTTCTGCTTTAGAGTCTTGAAGGCTTGCTGTTGGCTGGCAGTCCATTTGAAAGGAACATTACGCAACAGTTGGACCAGGGGTTTGCTAGTATCAGCAAAATCAGTAATGAATTGTCTATAGTAACCCATCATGCCCAGAAAGACTTGTACTTCTCAGAGGTTGGTGGGTGGAAGCATTTTGTTGATGGCTTCAACCTTCTTGGTCATTGGACGAATTCCTGTTTGGGTTACTTCATGGCCCAGGAATTCAAGGCGTTCTTTAAGGAAAGCACACTTAGAAGGCTTTAACTTGAGGCCAGCTTCTTGGATCTTTATGAACACCTCTTTAAGATGGGCTAGGTGATCAGTGAAAGTTGCGCTGAAGACTGTAATATCATCTAGGTAGACTAAGACACACGACAACTTCAAGTCACGCAGGATGGAGTCCATGGCCCTCTGGAAAGTTGCTGGGGCATTACAGAGCCCTTGCGGCATGCAGGTAGGTTCAAACAATCCTTCTGATGTGATGAGCGCAGTCTTCTGACAGTCTTCAGGTGAGAGGTCAACTTGCCAGTAACCAGACGCCAAGTCCATGACAGAGAAAAACTTAGAACCCCCAAGGCGTTGAAGAGCGTCATCAATGCGCGGTAAGGGATAGGAATCTTTCTTGGTTAGAGAATTCAACCTCCAATAGTCCATCACAATCTGGTGGCCCCCATCTTTTTCTTTAAGATGAGCAGAGGAGAAGCCCAGGGACTTTGAGAGGGAGCTAGCAGTCCAGCGTCCAGCAGTTGTTTGAGCTCCTTAGAAACCTGTGCATCTTCCACTTGGCTGTGGCGGTATGGCTTGGCACAAAAGGGAGGAGCATCTCCTGTGTCAATCTGATGAATCACACTTTTGGCCAGCCCATAATCAGTACTATCTTTAGCAAAGATGTCTGAGAATTGGTCTAGTAAATCAAGCACCTCTTTCTGTTGAACTGGGGACAACTGAGGGAAGTCTTGGGCAGTGAACAGAGATAAAACTTGAGGCTTGTTTTTGGGTAGGTTAAAAACTTGGAACATTCCAAAAGGGTGAAGGGACAAGACGTCAGGGGCATTTAACAACTTTCCATAACCAACAACCTGCCTCTGGATACAGTCATAGGAAGCGCAGTAAGGTTGGCAACTAGTAATTGAACAGGATCCTTGTAGGAGACGTCCAGAATTCCAGGACAAAGGTAAGGCTTGTTACGCCCCAGCAAAGGAGGGGAGTATAGCTCTAAGAAAGTCCGTTCAGGTAGTTCATATGATATCTGGGAGTCTAGGATGGCCTGGGAGCCAGGTGGGATGGTGACAGCAGACGTGGCTAGGAGATGGATCCCTTCAGATGCAGGACAAGCCATAGGTGGACATTTCATGTTTGAGGAGTGGGTGTGATATTTGAGGTTGAAAACCCCAGTGGGATATTCCAAAGCACATGTCTTGAGCTGTTTCCCAGGAACTTTAACTGGCTCTTCAAAGATCAGAGGGGCTTCATACCCCAGAATAGAGAGGTGACTATCTTTCAAGTTGATTATCTCATTATATTCCCTAAGGAACTGAGTGCTAACTAAGAGATTGTAACTCTAGTTTTCCAAGACAACTGCTGGCGCAGCTAGGAGAAGCTTGCCAAACCGCATGGGTAGAGCAGAGTATGCCCCTATGGCGTGGATCATAGACAGTCCAGCCGTGCCATATGATTGATAAAAATTAAGGTCAGGGGCAATTTTGAGTTTCTTCACAAGTTTGGAGGAGACAACGTTGACTGGCAAGCCAGTGTCTAAAACGGCCTTGATCTTCACTTTTTAAATAAATATCTCTACTAGAGTGGTAGTGCAACCAAAGGGTGGAAGGAAAGCCAAGATATCTTGAGCCTCTGCTAGTTCTTTATCCCACTTCTTGATCATACATCTTAACCCTTGAAACTCCTTATAAACAGTTTGGAGAGAGAGCAAAACAGATAAATCCTTGAAGACAGCGTCAGCAACCTCAGCAGCTTCTTCTGACAACTCCACTAGCACGGGGGACCTCTTAGCTTGAGTGAGGTAAGGGCAAGAGACAAATTCTTTGGCTTCAGGCAAAGGCTTAGTGGTAGTTGTAGTCTTTCCTGATTGCAATTTATAGGGGACTGTAATGGTTTCAGGAACAGCCAGAAAAGAGTACCCATATGCATTGGCGTTGTCTGTATCAGAGTCATCCAGGTCAGAGTTGTCAGAGATATTGTGGAACAATAGGGGGATAGGAGGAGCATCATTATCAGCAGGCTTAGATTCAGATTTAGAGGAAGGGAGGGATTGAAAGAGACAAGGAAGAATTGTCAACCAAGAGCGTCTCTGCCTCTTGGTTGACTGCTCTTTTCCTGCCTGCTCTTTTGGATCAGCTCCTTCAACCCGTGGGTTGGTGCAGTCTTGAGAATGGTGACCTATCTGACCACAGTTGTGGCAACCTTGGCGTCAAGGAGGATTTTGTGAGTTCATGGTAAGAATGCAAGGACCACAGGAAGAAAAACCAGAGTTAGAAGCAGCTCAACTTCCCCTAATGTCTTCTCAAAAATGGGTAAGGTGCATGTCCTGCAACAGCGTCTTTATGCTCTTCATAGAAGAAAGCATAGCTTTATGGGCTTTGAAGTGAAGAAACAGAAGCTGGTTAACTTTGAGGGCTTGAGCGCAAGCCATGTAAGCCTCATGGGCTGTCAATTGTCTGCTTGTTATCAGTTGCTGTCCTTCCATGTAGAATCTGTCTGCAAACTCAGCTAGTGTTTCTTTAGGCTTGAAAGCAATGTGCATAAAGTGTCCTTCTTTACTTCCAGGATAAGGTCACCACCAAGCTTGTCAATCATAAGCTGCTTCATATCTTCCCACGTCTCAATGATGGGTAGTTCAGGCACCACCACCTCCTGGAAAGTTGGGTGTAGACAGGTCAAAATATGTTCCTTCTTAACCTCATCTGATGCTTGTCTCATGGCAGTTCCATAGATAGTTAGGAAAGCTGCAATTGTCAAGGTTTAGGGATCAAAGACTTGCTTAGAGGTAGGCTTGAAGTGTGCTTTGGTAGTGGGACCACCATTGTTGCTATTGAGTACGTTTATACGTGGAGAAAATTCTGCTTTGGATTCAGAGGGGGCTGTCTAGCCCACAGCTGACAAACACTTTCTTCAAAGGTAGTCAGGGTCTCAACAGTGCAGGCACCTGTATTGCTAGCTTGGGTGGTTAGTTGTTCAGTAATATCTAGGCGTTGACCTTGGGAGGTCACTACTGTGGAGAGCTCAGCCAGTTGAGAGATAAGAGATGGCCTCACTGGAAGACAAGGGAGAACCTGTTGTTCACGGAGTCAATCAATTCCCTCATCTCTTGTACATCTCTATCCAGCTCAGTATGATCCCGCTTCAAATGATCCACCTTGTTAGCTAGGGCAATTAGTTCCCTAGCGTATTAATTTAAGGGGCTCCTGGTAAGCCAGGGCAGCAACCATCTTTGTCAACAATCCCAACTGGACTAGCAACAGTTGCCATCATCTCACGTAAGGCAGCAAGTTCTTGCTGTAGCTCAGCAACTTGAGCAGTCAACTCAAGCACCTGGGGGTCAGGTTGAGGGGCCTCAATAGGACGTCCTTGACTGCAAGTAGTTGTATGTAGCTCTTGAATAGCATCCCATATTTTCTGCTCTCTATCCACCAAGTCATCAGAAGGGGGGAGAGGGTGGAACATCTGGCTTGGGCGTAGATAATTCATTCACTTGACTCTGGAGTTTGGCTATAGCAGCGGCAGTGGCAGCTCTTTCTTGACCAAATGCTGTACTGAGTTCATTAAGGCTGTTAGCAGCAAAGTCCGCTACCTGCTGTAATTGCTCAAATGAATGCATGCTGAATGCATTGAGCTACTGCACAAGTTGTCTAAAGTCAGAGAGATATCCGTTCATGGTGGAATCTACTTGAGTTTACCAGGGTTGTTCTAGCTGGTGAAACTTGTGTAGACGCTCCCTGACGTACTTGGGGATGGACTAGCGCATTTGTTCAATAGAATTAACCAAACAGGTCTGGGAGGTAACAGAGTTGCGCTGATTGTCAGATACCAAGGAAAACAGGGAATGAATCCACTGTTAGTAGGCAGCAAACTGGTCCCAGTGATGAGTAACCACTGCTTGTAGAGACAAGATTTCTTGGACATGGAGCCCCAACACCATTTGATGGTGGGCCAAGGCAGGCTGCACAAAAGACAATAGTAAGTGTTCAGCAGAGCCAGCCGCTGTGAGGAGATGCTGTGGAAATTGAGGAGCCACAATTGATTTATAGTACTCAGCCCAGCTGAACTGTATCTGAAGGCAAGGGATGGCTTCTTCACAGGTTATCCCAAGGGCTACCAACATGACTTGTTCTAAGTTAGGGGTACTCATGGGGTAAGTAACTAGGCGGGGACCATTCCTGAGTTTCAGTATAGTAGGGATAATAGGATGGTTGACAATATCCTCCTCAATAGGAGGGCTAATCATTTCAGGTGAAGTTGGCTCATGTATAGGCGGAGGCAAATGACCTGAAAACGTGGATGCAAAAGGGATAACCAAGGGGCTTACAGCCTCTGTAGTGAGCACCATTTTTGTCATGTTCTGAGGCGCGGCACAGACACACAACATGAAATCCTAACCTTAGGATCAAATTCTTACTAAGTCTTGGTTAGATGATAGGGAAGACTATGTGATTACCTTGTGGCCCTGGAAGAATAATCTCTACTAGTTGTGGCTAGAGAGAGGCGCAGATGTACTGGAAGACACAAAGACAAAAATGTGAATAGAACTTAATTTTATTGGTGAATTAGGAAAAGGAATATATAGTGGTTGTTGATACCAAAAAACACTACCAGGACAGTAGGATCACTTGCCACAAGCATGAGTGGGGCAAGTGAGATGCACAGAGTCAAGAAACCAAACAATTGTATTTCCTGATTCAGTCATCAACTCATTTCGAGAGGCGAAAGCGAAAGCGAGAGATTTGTCTTCAAAATGGCCCACCAAAGGCAAAATTGAAACATGGTGAATTGCGGTATTCACAACACAGGCCTTACAGACAACCAGCACCTTTAAATGAGATTCCTGCTGCAGATAAAAATATAGCTCCAGAAGGATCTCTAGGGGTATAAAAGAATCTAAATCTACAAAGTTTAGCCAGAAAACCCCCAGCATGTTTCAACCAGGAGCACTGGTGAGCTACTCCAGCAGCAGTTGTAGTCATAATTGAACCCATACAACTAGGGAAGAAGTTGGCATAGTCAGAGAGGGTCTGATTCCTGTTAATTAGAGTTATATGAAGGTAAATTTCAATAATTTAACTCTGCAACTACATGTATCTCAATATCTCTCTACTGAAGAGTCACAAGTTCAGTTAACCATGAGGAACAAAGACTTGGATCATGAAGAGGCTGGCATTGCTCAGGAGGCTGACAGAGGGCAGTATTTTAAGGTCAGAAGCTCTTTGGTAGACTATTAAAAACTAATACCCTAAGGCCCAGAATATTATATTGGTTAAACAAAGAAATGCAGGTAAGGTTTTTAGAAGTAACTGGATTAAGGCCCTTAATAATTTTAAGAAGTAAAAAAAGAGATTAAACAATCCATTAAGCTTGAAAAGATAAAATAAAAACCAGTTTTAAAAGTGGCTTTTTTATTTAAGAAATTGATTTTGAGATTTGTATATTGGTTGGGATAACAACAGGGTTGAACTTATCAAGAATCATAGGTTGAGTGTTATCCTAAAGATTTTCCAACCAGGAATACAAGGAGTCAAATGTGAGAAATAGGGAGCAGGTCAATAGGAAATAAAACCAATTTCTCAACCACAATAAGAATCATGGTTTTGGAAACAACCAAATGGTTGTCACCAACAATTCCTGGGAGGCCAAAGGGGGATGGAATTGACTGAACACACAAGGCAACAGATAAAACCAAATTGCCAGTTTTACTAACAGATTTTGAACTTTATTATATTAGAGAATGATGAAGCAAGGTCTTTTACAACTCTTGCATTTATTTAAGAGATAAAACAGGATTGGGATAGTAGATTAAATGTCACAAACCAATCAACCAACAATATGAGCGGATATGAATGCATTTCTTGAGGCAGGAAGATCTTGAAAATTTTTGAATGGACATAGTCAAAAGGAAAACTGAACCAAATAACATCAGGAATATGATTTGGATGCAATTACTACTGCTCCCAGCCAATCTTGCACATGATATTCAACCAGAGGTGTCTCTTGGCATGGTTAGGTGGGGGCATCTTCAGAATAATTCCAAAATATTAAATTGATGGCTTTTCTTGGGCTTTTTCAGTAATCTTTTAGATAAATATTCAAACATAATTTGGTAGAAATTCCCAAGCATTTGGCAGTAATTGAAGTGGAGGCCTAAGGAGGAGGCGTAACTTTACATGCAAAGCACAAATTCAGTACATATGGGTCATTATTTGTTAGATTAAGCCAAGGCACCAGCTTAAGCATTTTAAAGACTTTTAACTTCTTTGGTATCATTTAAGCCGTAAACTTATGTTTTTTGAACATTAATATAATGCTTAGTTTACTGAATAAAAGTTTAAGTGTGTAAAATATACAAATAATAAAAATAAATCTTATTTCTATTAACTGTATTTTTGCTAAAAACCCTTTTTTCTATTTTAATAAGCCAAGAATCAAATATATGAGTTGCATGGGAGAGTAATAGCAGCCCCAAAGCCATAATTGCTATTATCCTATCTTTGGCTCATATAATTAATTTCTTAGTTATTTTTAGAAAAAAAAGTTGTTGTATTTAAAAGACTATTTACCCTATGTGAAATATAAGTTTTTGTTATGCGTCCAACTTCATGAACATGTCCTACTAATCCTTTAGTAGTATCAGCTCTCTTTGTTTCTCTGTCATCTGTGCAGAACTTTGCACAATAATTTATTTTGGAGTACTCCTTAACATCCTCAAATGTCAAAGGTGAAACATACAGCTCACCATCTTTCATTAAATATGAAAGATTAACATAAAATGCTTTGACTTCAAGCCAGCTTTTTTTAGGCCTAGATTTTCTATCATAGATGTAAAAAAAGGTTTTTTGGAAAACATCTGAATTATTTACAAGTGACTCATA
Organism: Entomophthora muscae; assembly: GCA_014839935.2. NCBI lineage: Eukaryota > Fungi > Entomophthoromycota > Entomophthoromycetes > Entomophthorales > Entomophthoraceae > Entomophthora > Entomophthora muscae. Next base: position 35,034 of record QTSX02002458.1, on the reverse strand, counting down.
TAAACCCTTTCTTTCTTCCTCTCTCTCAAAAACCATTTTGAGATCATTTATATTTTTTATATACATCTCATTTTCCTTTTGTTTAAATATTTTAGATAATACACCAAAATGACCATCAACAATGCTTTTGCCATGACACTCAACAAATCTATTAAACTTAATTGTTCCTTTTATAATTTTAGGTATCTCTTTAAAAAGATAATATAAGAATTCATAAGATCTAAAATGATTACCATTATCAGTCCAAACTTTAATATTTTTAATATTCTTAAATTTATTATTTTTAAGCAGACTTATCAAACACTGACCTGAAAACAAAGAGTCATGAGATAAAATTTCAGATAAAAAGTCATGATACTCATATTTAATTTTCTCATTTTCTTTAAAAGCAATTGCAAATCCTAATAAAGAAATAGGTATTTTCTCATAAAAACAATTATTTGTCTCTATAGGACCCCCACCTATTTTAAAGTTTTCTTTATAGTCTATTACTATAACATATGAATTATTATCAAGATTATTTATATCACTAATATATTCTTTATTTTGATGCTTATAAAACTTTTCATGTAGGTCAATAGATTCCAAATTTTCTTTAATAGATTTAGGCAATGGCAACTTCTTTATACTCAAATCCTTTTTCTTCATTTCTAATGATTTTTTTAAGTTGCAAATGTTACACATATCAGTTTGCTTTTTGCTTTTAATGATATTATTAGGAATAAGCTTATAGAAAGTGGAAAGTGAAATAGAAATATTGTTTTTTATTTTCATATCTTCATAAATTTCTTTTTTTGTTTTCAATAAGGAGTATTTTATTTTAGTTGAGTATTCACTCAATTTTTTTTGTAATTCTTCATAAATCAATCCAGGGGATTTTTTAGTGAATTGGCTGGTTGGGAACAAATTTTTTAATATGTGTTTTAAAATATTTTTTATGTTTTCTTTCTTTACTGAATCATTTTTTCCTTTTTTATTTTTTGAATTTAATGATGCTTTTTTAGCATTTTTTATTTTTTTAAAATATGAATACTCATTTTTTGTCATTTTAAATCCACGATCCCAAAGCTCTTTCAGACTGTAGCTTGATGTAACCAATGCTCTTAGGGAAGGAAGGTGCTTGGCAGGGGACTCTGACATCAATTCCTTTAGGTTGTTAAGGAAATCATCTGTCTTAGAATTTTGTATGACAGGTAAGAAGGTACTTTTTCCAAGCTCTGTTTTTAATAAGAAATGCTCAACAAAGCTGTTAAGATCACTGCCAGCAGTAAAAAGGAATGCTTGTTTAAGCATAGAGATTCTTTCTCTCTTAGTAGAAGCCCCCAGTGAGAAGAAGGGTGTCATCTGAGGTGCAAACTTGATGGGTTCCATAATGACAGTGGTTGGGTTCCTTGGCTTGGTTCAGGCAGTTCTTGATTGGAAATAGATGTGCAGTTATCAGAGAGGAGTAAAGGTGTGGATTGTAAAGTAAATTTCTGTAAAGTTGAGCTGTTTAAATACCATGTTAGCTGAGCTTTTGCACTACAGGCATAAATCCCCAACTGACCCCCAACTTATCTCCTTAATTTATCAATATCACCCCTGGAGTCTGATATCATTGTTTATTTACCCCTTTTTATATTCTGGTTAACTGTTGATATCTCGGCAAATAGTACTTCAATCTCGCTCAAATTAGTATCATTAGAAAGCCCTTAATCTCAGCTTTCAGAATTGTGCTGCAATGTTATATTTCAATACCAATTTAGTATCTTGAAGCGGCTTTGAATGCAAGCTTATAAAATTATTATTTGAAATAAAATATGCTAATTAACTCTTAAAGTATGATATTTTAATCAGTAAACTAAATTTAAAGTATAAATTATTATTTAGCTTACTTCTAGTAACCAACTCAAAAACCTTTTGTTTAAATAAACTTAAGTTTATTGTAACTTTTAACAGTTCATAAAAAATGAACTTTATATATCTTAAATCTATCAAAACAAAAATGTTATTTTTAATCACATATAAATATTTGCTTATATAATTAAAGTTGTATCTTATTTTTATAGATACAATGACTAAGATCATTTTTTATTTAGTTTAAATAAATTTCAACCTTTATAAAATTTAATTAAATAAAGCAAGATTTTGATACATTCTTTTTTATGTTTGAATTTTTTATACATATTATCTCTAGCATACAGTATAAAAATATAATTTTATTAAATAGTTGTATAAAGCCATTTTATTAATATTAAATACTTAAGAATTCGAAAAGAAAAACTTTTACTCTCTTATAAGTTCTTATTATATATTTTCTATAAAATCTAACTTAAGAATAAATTACTTATGCTAAATGAGATCACTGAAATTTCAATAAAAGTTTAGTTTTAATTTTAGTTTTAGTTTTTTTAACTTTTTACTAGATTTTTTATAAAACAAATCCAAAATTATTTAATATTTATTTATTAAATATGCAAAAAAGCTGTATGCCCTCTTTTTAAAAAGAGGGATTCAAAAATTATTATATTTTAAATTAAATATTTTTAAAAAAGCTAAGATTTTAGGCAACAATTTAATTTCCAACAAAAAGCATTGTATCAGTTTTATTGTATTTTTATGTTTCTCTTTTTAGAATGAAGTCATTTTTTACTAATCAGCTTTCAAGAAAAATGGTACATGAAATAAGATTGTTACTAGCTTTTAATACAGTTTAATTTAGCTGTAAGTAGAAAATGATTAATTTAATATAGGTTTTTATATTATAAGGATTAAATAAGATTTATTTTGATAAAATTGTTATAATTATTTAAATTTATTGATAAGAAAATTAAAACAAAATTTTAAAGTGTTAAGTAGCACAGTTAATAGGAAACAGATTAATCTAACAAATAATGACCCAGTTGTAGGTTGTTCTGGAGTTAGGTGAGAGATGGAAGTTGAATTGCTCTCATGATCTATTTTTGTCCTAGGAGCATTGGTTTGGCTTGAGTTTGACTCTGCTAATGTGGTCTGGGGTCTAGCACCCCATTGGTTGGTGGTAAACTTATTTTTAAATTGTGACTCATTATTCTCTCCTTCTGGAGGTGTAGTTGTATTCTTAAATTTTGGCATTGCAGCCAGGTACTTTTCTGATTGGCTGCAATTGATGGGGTTTTCTGATTGGCTGTGGAGTGGGGCCTGGGACCCAGGTGGGTGGCTGGCAGCCGGCTGGGACCCAGTGGGCAAGCCGGTGGCTGGCAGGGGGCTCAATGGCAGCTGGCTGGGTGCTGGGGTGCTGGCAGAGGGTGCTGGTGGGTGTGGCAGGCGCCTGCTCAGATGATAAATCATTCCAGTGTTTATTAAGTTCTGTTTTTTCCCTGTTTAATTTTTATTTTCCCCAATTAAAGGGGGAATCCTCATTGAATTGGGCATTTTTAACAGGGAATCCTTCTATTCTTTCCCAAAATTGTACTCCAGTAAGAATCTGGTTTATGTCAAGAATATTCCTGACAGTTTCTTTGCAGTTGTAATTGGCTATCTTGAACAAACCCGCCAAGGTGAATGAAGCGCCAGTAGTGGCCGTCCCCAAGAGTTCATTGGCTATGCTCCAGCATGTTGTGCCCACAAAGTCTTTGTTAGTCAATTCCAAAGAGCTTCCTCTTGTTCCTATTGATTGTGATCATCCCGTCCTTCCTGTTGCCATCCAAGAAATAATTGAGTGGTATTTTCAGGAGCATCCTGCCTCCTTAGCCGCTGTCTGTACCACTGAAGAGAAGCAGGATCCAGCTGAGGTTGAAACATTTTCAGCAAATAAATCTACTTATGGTTACTTCTTGTTTTATGATAGCATTAATAACAGTCAAACAATCTATTGGCCAGATATTCTGTTGGATACAGGTGCTTCCAAGAACTTTGTGAGTGTTGAGACTGTGGACTTGCTACAACTCAAGTATCACCCTGGAATACTGGCTAGGGGTGGAAACTGTCAAATATTTCCCTCTTTCCAGCTTAAGAAGCCAGTGACGTTTGTTGTTGCAGGTCATTCTTTTAATGTGAGATTCTCAATATGCACTACCCTCATGTACCCTATTATCTTAGGGGTAGTCTGATGACAGGATCATAATGTATCAACTCTTTTAAAAGAAAACAAGTTTTAGGTAGACCATTCTTTAGGTATCACTGTTTGTATACCACTACTGGGTATGTCAGAGTTAGAGCAGTCTTCTCAGTTAGTTCAGTCAATCCCAGTTCCTACACCTGTGATTTTGGATTTACCAGCATGCCTGCAGCCCTGGTCTGCAGCGGTTGATGCCACTAGGGACAAGATACTTCCCAAGCACACTCAGTTTGACTATGACTTTAAAGTTACAGTTGATCTGATTTGTATTGCGTCTTCTATTTACCCTTTAACCTTGAAGGAAGACACATGTTTAGAGGAGTGGACTTATGACATGTTGGCAAAGGGATACATCTTCAAGAAGGCTTTGTCAATTTGCTCTCTGTTGTTGTTTGTCCAAAAATCCAATGAGTCTCTTAGACCTTGTGTTGACTATGGGAATTTGAATAACATTACTATTCCTGACCCCTACCCTTTACCTCTTGAGGCATAAATTTCTTGGTGCATTGAGAAGGCAAAGGTATTCTCAAAGCTTGATATGTTGAATGTGTTCAACCATATTAGGATCACAGAAGGAATGGAATGGTTGATAGCATTCAGGACTAAGAAAGGTATCTTCCAGTTTTTGTTATGCCTTTTGGACTGAAGAATGCTCTGGCTTGCTTTCAGTGGTTGATTGACTCAGTTTTGGGAGATTTCCTGGGTGTTTGTTCCATTGCATATATGTATGACATCTTGGTATTTATCCAGATGAAGAGACTAATAAGGCCCAACTGTCAGCAGTTTTAGAGTGTATCCTCCAGGCTAACTTGATTACCAAGATAATTAAGTGTGAATTCTTCAAGTGTAAGGTTATCTTTTTGGGTAATATTATCTTTGAGGATGTTCACACTATTGCTCCTGACAAGGAAGCAGCGGTTTGAGAGTATGCTATTCCTGTAACAGTATCCCAACTCCGTAGTTTCTTGGGAACTTGTACGTTCTTGAAGAAATTTACACCACATTTTTCTGAAGTGGATGCCCCCTGTATTTGGCTAGCGGAAAGACAACTTTGATCTTGACGCCTGAGTGTGCAAACGCGTTTATAGCAGTCAAGGCTCTCTTGTTGTTGTCACCTGTGTTGAGACATGTGAATCCTGAGCTCCCTTTTGTGGTTTCCACATATGCCTCTAAATACACTGTGGCTGGTGTGTTGTTACAGACTGCTGACAATGGGGTTAAGAGACCTGTAGGGTATTTCTCCTGGAAGATGGAGGCTTGGGAACACAACTACATGATTTAAAATAAGGAACTATTGGCAGTGGTAGAATCCTTAAAACATTGGCACCACCATCTCATGTCAGCACCTCATCTGTTTGTTGTAAGGACCAACCATAAAGCTCTTCTGTATTACCGCAACCCAGGGTTTTGTTGGGTTGCCAATCCAGATGGCATGGTGATCTGACAAGATGCAAGTTTTGCTACAAGTTCATTAAGGGTACAGATAATCACTTGGCAGATGCGCTGAGCAGAAACCCTTCTCATCTCCCAGATGCTGATATGAACACCAAGTTTAATACATACACTATGATTCCAGACAAGGCTGTGGTTGTAAAGTCACTCCCCCCTTTAGCCCTGGATAGGACAATCTTCCCACGCCGCACAAAAAAATCTGCTCAGAAGCTGACCAAGCCCCTCAATTCCCTTGAAGATTTAGCCCACACAATTGATGAGAGATTTGTGTTGGCATACCCTTCTCAAGTGGTAAATAAGGGTGATTTGGATTCTATTCCCACTTGGGAGGAATCCCTGATTAATTTGGACTATTTTCTGGCTTGGGCTCAACCACATTTAAAATTAATTAGGTCTAAGCAATCAGGTCGCGCTACTGCCAAATCATTAAATCCCAACTCAACTGGAATTGATGGCATTCAGAAGTGTTCTTTAGGCACTAGCCAATCAGAGTTTGGGTCGGAAAATAATGAGAAACCATCCAAACTCCCTGAAATTATTGGCAAAATTCTATCTCCCCCAGTCAAATGACTGGCTGAGGTCACCTGACCTTTTAATCTCAATGGCCTTTCCTTAAAGCAAGACAGGGGACTTTTGGTCCCCTGCTTGCTCATTATTACAAATAAAGTTTAGGCTTTTCTTTTCAAACTTAAGTGGTTTATTTGGGTCTGTTGTTGACCCTTTTGATTTCTCTAAGATTATTAGTGAAGGTTTTCTTTTCCCTTACCTTTCCCTTCACTTTTGGGCCCGTTTAGCACTTTCTGAAGCCCCTATCTACGTTGTTAGCATCAAGATTAAAGCTTACCTCTTTTGCTTTGAAGAAAATGACTTGATTTTAGAAATTAGTAGTGAATTTAATATAATTACCTATTTTAATTTCAATTTTGTGTTTTTTTTGCTTTTGCTTGTGCTTAGACTTTATATATGCTTTAAAAAAGCTTCACTATACGCTCTAATGAAGATTTTCAAAACACTTTCAAGTTCTTTGGTCCACAGTTGATGTTTCTTATCTATTCCAAGTGCCATAGAGTCCCCTGGTTTGAATTTTATCATAGAATTTGCAGAACTATCTGCAATTTTGTTGTGGTTCAACCTCAGACTCAAAAATGTTAGTGCCTCTGATAAAATTTGTGGTTTTACCTTGGCACAAGCCCTGGTAATGATCTGGTCTACCTCTCCAGAACTTTGGGGCTGTATCTCTGATTCCTTCCTATACATTGGCACCAACCCTGACCAGCTCTTGAATATTTTGAGGATATCCCTGCGCGCGCTCAGGACATATACACCACCAGTGAGAACGTGGTGAGGAGTCTAACCTGCAATGACCTAGAGTTTCCTGCCATCAAGACAGCCTCTGCTACTCCCCCAGTCTGGCCTACCCTATGCTCCTCCCCTCTGAGGATCCACTTGTCCTGGTTTCAGAGGAAAACTTGGGCACCTCAGAGCTCACTCCCAAACGTGCATCCTGGTTGCTTAGCGGAATGGTTTTGATGGGTTTGGACTCCTACTTTCTCTGGGTGTCTGCCGCATCCTCCCTATGGACGCCCCTTTGAGTGGCCATGCCAGTCCTATACTGGATGGCGTCCTGGTGGATCCTCCCTCCAGGATGGGAGCCAAACTTAGTTTAGCCCCCCTCTCACACAGCAGTTCCTTTTGTATTACTACAACCTGCTTTCTGGCCACCATGTCCTTAACTGAGGGTGCAGAACTAGACTTATATTCCAAAGTTAAGTTTCTGTAGCCTCTGTCTAAAGGTACAATAGACTATTGTAATTTGTTGAAACCGCAGGCTCAACCTGCCAGCAAGGTTCCAACCAAGCAGGTTTGTGACCCGCAATCCAATTACCTGGTCACTTGAAGCAAGACTAGGAAGTCAACTTGGATTACCAAATCCATCAACATGAACAGATAATGATCCTTCACGGTGGATACCTTGATTTGGCGCTTGACTCATTAGCAGGATCAAGCCACCCCCTTCTGCCATCCAACCGTGTGATCACCAATCATGTTCCTGCTATCCATTGATTCACAATATCTATATAATCACTATCTCACAATAAAGATTATTATCTAGCTTCTAAATATTTTCCCCCAGTAACTCTGCTAAAACAGCACAGTTACAACAAATTAGCATGTGCAAACCTGGTGGGCCAGCCACAGGGCTATCACAAGATAGGTCTGGTCCTATATCATCAAGGTTGCTTGTGGGTTCCAGAAGGAACCATTCAGGACAAAATCATGGAAGCCCATCATACCTGTCCAACTGCAGGCCACCCAGGGAAAAATAAAACAATGGAACTAATCTGCTGCCAGTTTTCCTGGAAAGATTTGACAGTTCAAGTAGCAGCTTTTGTTTGAGACTGCCTGGTATGTGTTTGGTCCAAGGCAAGCCATAACAAGACTACTGGATTACTGGTTCCACTGCAGCCTGCTGCAGGACCCTGGATGTCTGTGTAGGTGGATTTCATTGGTGAACTTCCCAATTCCAATGGGTTTAATGCAATCATGGTGGTAGTAGATTGCTTCATAAAAATGGCACACTTGTACCTTGCTCAACCACAATTACTTTGGTGGAAACAGCTAGGTTGTTTGGGGACAGGATCTTCTCCCTACATGGCATCCCAATGGAGATTGTGAGTGACTGTGGACCCCAATTTATTGCTCAGTTATGGGAAGCTTTTACTAGAATTCTGGGTATCAAATTGTGCCTTTCTACAGCTTTCCACCCCTAATCCAATGGACAAACAGAGAGGGTAAACCAAAGTTTGAAGGTCTACCTACGTTGCTACACCAATGCGCAATAAGATGACTGGTGTGCTAATTTACCCATGGCAGAGTTCGCATATAATAACTCCCCGTACACATCAACTCAAGTCTTGTCATTCTATGCCAATGTGGGCTAGAATCCCTCATCCAACATGGGTCCTCTTTTGGTTAGCAACGTGGAAGCTGCAACTTATCAGGCTGCTGCATTGAAGCAGGTCCATCAGGAGCTCCAGGTTACTCTTGCCACTGCTGTGACAACTTACAAGGAATACATAGATTGTAAGCGCCAGGAAGGTTCAACCTACTGGCCAGGGGATCTGGTCATGGTGGATGCTCACAATATGAAACTGAAGGTCCCTTGCCGCAAATTAGGTCCCAAGCAAGTGGGTCCCTTCAAAGTTGAACATCAAATTGGTCCCTCTGCCTATCAACTAAATTTTCCTCCGGCTTTTAAGATTTTCCACAATTTCCACAAATGCTTACTTACGCCTTTTAAGGGTACAAAGATCCCTTCTTCCCAACCCATTCTTGTAGAAGGAGAACCTGAGTATAAGTGGAATTGTATTTTGGCTTCTCATAAGAATTGACACCGTCTGGAATATTTGGCGTCATGGAAGGGTCATCCTGATTCTGAAAACTCATGGGTTCCCCACTATGATTGCTCCAATTCCCCAGTTTTTATCCAAGAGTTCTACAATTGCAACCCAACTGCCATTGGCCATACCAAGATTATATTAGCCGCAATGAAACTCCCCCCTGCCCACAAAAACTTTTCCCTATCCCATCTTCCGGATGGTGGTATTGTGCCCCAGGCTAAAGCAGAGGGTAATATCACAGTAAGTTCCATAATGCCGGTGATTATTCAGCCAAGTAGGAAAGCTTGGAAAGCCATAAAACTTTTAACAAAACTGACTGATTTAAAGGGCTTGAATCAAACAGTTGATTGCAAATAGGTTACAGCTGCTCTAGTTTGCCGGTTGAATCCAATTCTCCCCCTATAAGTTGATGTTGATAAATTGACGTAATTTAAGGGTCACCAGATATGAACTTATTTATCAGCATGATCATTGTCAGGATTCTCCTTTTATTTTATTCCTGATTCTAGTATTCACTTAACTACAATTGGTTTCTTTTAATATCCTTTAGTTAATAATCTCAAGATTTTTAATTTCCCATGCATCCCTCTTCATTTCCCTTATTTTCCGGGTCAAATTAACCTAAAGATTAACAGTTAGTTTCAATTTTGAACTTAACTTCCCTTCACAAACAAGATTTGAACCCAATACCTATGCGCTGGGTTAGTTTAAACCAGTCTGAGATTAATTACCTTTTGTTTTTGCTCTGCTTCCCTTCCCGCTTACACCAGCAGCCTCAGACCAAGTTTTCCCTTTCTTCTGCCTTTGATTTCTTAGTTTAAGCAAGCAATCAAACCACCGGCTTCATTGTTCTTCCCTTTGCCTTGTTTTAATTACTTTAAGTTAGAATAACTGTAAACATGTACCTGTGGTTTGTTTTCCTTCCTCAATACCAACTAACTATCCTTGGTTAGTCCCCACACCCTTTACTTTTACCTCAAAAACCAGACTTGAATAAAAGCCTGAGTTTTACTCAGTCTTGACTTAAGTTAAGATTGTTTGACTTGCACCCCAAAAAGGTACTTATTAGGTTTTCTAGCTTGTATTCCTCTTTCAATTTTTAATCTAGTTTAATCTTAGTTCATGATTCCTTTTGACTTTATCCTTCACTAGTTAGGCAGCTTTTATAGTAGCACCCACAATTTAATTGTTGATAGCTTCAATCCTCCTGCTAGTGTAGACCATTTCCCAGACTTAGAAATTGACTTTTTAACCAAATTGTCAGTCATTAAGACTGGTCTCTATTTTATTTTCTTAGGGTTAATAAATTTTCTTAGTCCTTATTTTACTTTGTATAAGCTCTTAGGAGCCTTAGATCAGTTAATATTGCAAACTTTGCCTACTTTCTTATATTTTTTTACAAATATTAACATTCTTGGGTTAAAGGCTTTAGTTTATAATAATTTTCCCCAACCATTCAGACCTTACAGTCATCAGAAATTGGTCACCCAAGGGTTCTTTGCAACCTGGACCAGATACTCACTTAATGATGTGGAAGGAATAAGAGCTCAGGATCCAGGTGGTATTGCTTAGTCAATTTTTGATATATATTGAATAATTTTTACTGTTTCAACTCTTAAGAGTTGAGCCCTCCCAAAAGTTACTCAATATAAAATCATATATCCCTTGGTCTAACTTACATTTTAAAATGCATCCTGTAGTTGGATTGTTGTGCTATATTCCCTAAAATCTGATTCTCAGCCAAATTGTTACTGGAAGATGGGGCCCCACAGTTGGAACTTTGTTGTCGGCACCACCCAATGTTAATTTCATGCCTGCTGATCTTGGAGTTGTACCCCCTGTCTTTGAAACTGAAAATTGTGTTGCATCTCAATGTCCTTAATTTTATTCTGAAGACACTCTAATGCTTTCACAAGCTATTTATCTTGGGCTACTTTGGTTAGGATTAATTATTTTACTTAATCCTACTATCTCCTTTGAAAAATTTACAAAGCGGTATCTGAAGCCATGTTGGTGGTTAATCATTAACTCTATGTGGGTTTGGGTGGTAATTCCTCACCACTTAAAACTGGCTTCTTACTATCCTGCAATTTCCGTCACAATTCTAGTGGTCATTAGCAATATTGGGATCTATGTCCCATATTTGCATTCTTATGTCACACTCATGAATTTGTAAAACCCCATACCTGTTGAACATCAGGTATATAGTGTAGCTAAACAGAACCATTACATTACAATGTTTGAGTTTATGACGGCGTAATGATAGGCAAGTTTGAATGATTTAAAATTTAATGCTGGAATTGGCTGATATGAAATGGGTTTATAATCAACAAGCGATGGTAAAACAGATTTGTTGGATGAATAAATATGCCGCTGGACGGGTGATTGTTTTCTCGTCACGTGGTCATAGATTTTGGCCTGCATAGTCATTCTTTGCTTTATTTAGTTAAATTCCTATGGGTTTCTAGTGTATGTTTTGTTTATGGACATGCTGGGTTGGCTTCTGGGGCGGAATTAAAGCCGCGGATGTAAACTTTCCGGTGGAATATAAAGGTGATGTAAGTTGATGAGCTGCACGAGATGCAAGTGGGATTGATTGTGGCATTTGTGCTGGGCAGTGGTGTGGCGAGGCTGCTTTCACGGGAAGAGTTTATGAACTTTGCAGATTCCTTTGCTAAACATGCCCTGGGAACCTTCAACTCGACTCCAGCCAAGTGTGATTCTAACCTTCTGTTGAGTGAGAGTGGAGGCAAGGAATGCTTTGTGGCTTTGGTGGGGCTGGGAGACGTCCCTGGGGGTGCTTCAAGTAAAGTGCAGATGCAATTGGCGTCCCCTTTGGATGCGATCTTTTATACCGAAAACAACTTTGAGAAGGCCACCAAGATCCTGGACTCTGGTGTTGATGCCGTGCAACTGACAATGGAGACTCATCCGGAATGTTCTGTGATTCGCTACGATCTCGAGACCTTGGCGAATACAATGATTGGCAGTGGCAAGATCATCATTACTGACACCGACTCTAAGCGTGTAACACATGGCTGGAAAGTGGGAGCCTCAGTGACGTATAGGAAGGCTGCCAAGAAGTTCCTTAAAAATGATACCTACACCTTCTCTGCCGACTACTTTGGAAGTATTGCTACCACCACCACTTCGTCAGTGGGGCTTCACTTTGATGTTCCTGCCGGCACTACTTGCACTCCCCATCTCCTGCGATACTCTGTCATGTGCAATCCAGTATCCTTCCGCGCCCAGTACTTCAAGAACGGTTCTCAGATATCAACAAAAATGTCAAAACTTGATGCCACTTCTAAACCCTTCCTGATGCCAATCGACTACCGCATCTCCGATTTCTTCAAAGTGATCACAGGGTGCATCGACTTGACTCTCTAAAAACCACTTACTACCAACGTAAAAACTATCTTTCATTAAAAGTCAACATCCCTTGTTTACAATATAAAAATCTAGCCTAACGCATATGAAGGTATACATCTCTTGTCATTTCCGTCCGTATCTTTTGCAATCGATCTCACCACTGCAATCTTAATTTCATAAACGCTTCAAACCAATTTTTATTCCAGAACATCCTTCTTCCATCCCATTTGATCCGACTAGTAATAATCTTTAACCAAAGAGAAATAGAATCAATAAAGGTTTGAATGATCTCTTCTACAGAAAACTTAAATCTTTAAATCTTTTATGCTTTACAAGACAGGCTGCAAAAGTAAGCCAAAGCGGAGTAAACTAGTGACAAGTATATACTTCCCAGAAGTATATAAGAGGAGATAAAAAAGAAACTTAAGAAGAGAATGATACTTTATTTGATATAAAGATATGTTATATAGTATAATGAGAAGACACATACTGTCCTTGTACGTCATGGGCTTGTCCAAGTAATATTTCATTTGAGATTTGAAATGTTTGATCCCCGTATAACATGAATAGCTGATAAGAGTGCCATCAACTTTTCAATAGTCAGGTTGATACTCAGGGAATTGATTTCCCAAGAGTGAGTTATTCTAGAATTTGCAACACTAGTAACAAATATGGTAATCTTTGACTGGTTCAAATTATAAAAATGTTGCAACTGAACCAATTAGGATTCAGTATTTGGAATTAGGGAAGACAACAGTCCAATAGAAAGGACAGAACAATAAGAATAAGGTATCATTTATTTTAGAATATTGTGATTAATATACCATATGGGGAAAGCCACAAGGCCACAAGGGGGTGGCATAGTGGGAAGTTCCATGTAAGGTTCAAAGCCAAGGAATAACTTGTGTGGTGATCAGCAAGTCAAATTGGTAGCGCTCCTAATTAGGATGAAGTACCCGCCATTTGATATTGCCATCAGATTAATCCATGTCATTAGATATGTCAAGGGGCAACTCATTGAGCACCCCCTGTGTATTGTAAGATATGTTAGCAGGCAAGTCTGGAAACTCAGTTGCAACAATTTTTTTTTAATAAATGGGTCATTTAAAGGCCATCCACTACAGTTGTTTTAGAAGCTATGGCAACAACCAAAAATACCTCAGCTTTAAACAAAATACAACTATCAGGTTAAAATATACACTCTGTTAACAGGGTTTTATGGCGTTAATGGGCAAAATGGGTCAACACAGCAAAGAAGTGCTCACGCGCAAAGCAAAACCATTCAAAAATATAATCAAAAATACATGGATTCACAAACAAAATGGTGTGAGTTGACTTTTGGTGTAAATATGTTTACTATGTGAATTGGTGACAAAATACACCCAAGCACAGTGAGTCAAAACTTAAACCAGACTTGAAACTCAATAGCAACTTACTGTGTAAAAAATCACTCAAATGTTTTGTGCAATGGATTGTAATCAATAAGATACCAAGGTATCTAAAATAAGACACATAATCTGAGACATAAAATTTAAAAATATTGTGTTGGGTGTTTGAATTTGGCAGTAAAATCTAGGAAAATAGGTGTATTTTTTTGAGTATTCTAAAATGGGCGTTGTAAAACCAAAAACAACTAACCAAGAAATAAAAAATCTATAATTGGGATATGGGGGGAATATTAATTAAATATCCATAAACAGATAAAAGCAAAAATTAAAAATAGGGAGTACCTTAATTAATTTTTATTTAATATTTTATTAAATTTTAAAATGGAAGGAACACAACACCAGAGTACCAATGCACCTGTTGTGCACTGTAGTTGCGGTTGCCCTGCGGGTCAAAGAATAGAGTTAGTGCAACCCAAGTGCCTACTCAATGAGGAGACGGGAGAGGAGAGTTCCATAGTGATGCTGCACTGACACAGCCAGTTCAAGGAGCACAAGCTTCTAGGGTGCAGAGCATAAATCCTTGGGTTCCCAAGCTGACCCAGAAGCCAACCAAGGTCACCACTACAAAGAAAGTTAGAAACAATGAGGTAGAACTTACTTCATATGTGTTTGAGCCTGTGTACCGGCAAGAGTCGGTCCTGTCAGCCATGCTGGAGAAGGTGAAGCCTGTATTTGATACTAGCTATGAACCCTACATTAGTGATGGCAATCATGAAGAGGACAAGGAGCCTGAGTTCTTCAGAACTGATGAGGGACAGTTAGTGCTCAAAAAGGTTGCTGCGTTCTACACCAAGGTACCCATGCCCTGTGTTGTGCTCAATGCCAACAAGTCAATCCCCACTGCCAAAAAGCCCAACCAGAAGCACATTCCTGACATCAAACACATCATCCTGTTTAAGCTAATGCATGAATTGAGTGATTACAAGGCGGCTATGGCCCTTGTTGGGGTGGATCCTAAGTACGCCTTGAAGACATTCAACATATTCATCAATACTGGCTGAGTCCTTGCTGTGGAGAAATCCTTGCACGTTTCTACCATGCTCACTAAGGAGCACAAATGGGCAATCCGCCAGTGGATAACCCGGGACTGCCATCTTGAAATGGCAAATATACAGACCATGATAAAATCTACCTTTGTGGTTGAAGCCTCAATTTCCTTTTACTACCATCTGGTCAAGGGAATGTGCTTTTCCTAGAAAAAGCTTGGGGTATCCCCATACAATTGTAATAGCCCAGCCAATGTTGAGACCTGGAAAAAATACACAGAGGCGTACACTGCTCTCAAAGCCAAGGGGATGTTCAAATTCTACTACATTGACAAATCAGCATTTGCCTTGTTGACACACAATGGGTATGGGTATGTCCCCAAAGGCTCAAATGTCAGGATGGCTTGGCGTTCTGCTGTCTGCGCCACAGCCTATTCAATGGTGGCTCTCCTTGGTCCAAAGGGGGTTGAGCTTTGCCAAATGCTATTGGGTTTGCATAACAGCAGGACCTTTCTATCATTTCTCTGATTGGTCCATTAGCACCTGAGGCGCACAAGCCTGGCCTTCACCAACGTAATTGTGCTGGACAACATTGGTCTCCATAAGGTGGCTGATATTCTTGAGGAATTTCCAATGATTGGCACTAGCATTGCAGTGGGCCCCCAGCAATTGGCCACAGCAAATTTGCGCCTTATCTTCCTACCTGCCTATTTGCCCTTCCTAAATACCATTGAGGAAGTCTTTGGGTGGCTCAAGCAAGTTGTCAAGCAAGGAACCCCAGCTGGGACTGAGGACCTGTTTGCTTTGCTGCAGGCCGGGATCCACACCCTCCCAGCTGAGACTGTGGCCAAATTATATGGCCATGCTGATTTGTTAATCTCTGCGTGCCTAGCCAAACAGCTAATCATTAAAGGCTTAGTGTGTCCAACTTTTTTTATATTCTATAATCTACTATTTAAGATTTATTAATTAACATTTTATATTTAGAAGCTTCTAAGCCCACAATCACATTTGTTAAGACCATCAATGGGTAAGTAATTTATTTATTTTATATTATATTTTTTTATTATGCCATCTGAGGTTATCCCAAACACTTGATACTGGATTATGCAAATATATTTATATCTCTTTTGTCAAATAAATATAAAAATAGTTTTAAAAAATTAAATGTAAAATGTACAAATTAGAATTTATTTTATTAACATATAATTTATGCTTTTATGAAAAATGTTTCTGCATTATATTTTGCAAAACTTGTTTGCTAAAATAAAAATTATAAAAAATTTTTTATAATAAAAATAATATAAATTGTAATAAAATTTATCGGAATCATATTTTTTATTATATGTGCCTATAGTGAGTCCTTTGGTATGTATCCACCCGGCGATGGAGGTGGCACACAACCTCCACCGCCACACTGTATATGGTGGATACACCCTGGTTAAAATACTCCTGCCTGCTGATGAAAGGGAGTAAAGTCATGTGAGAGTAAAGCAGCAGCTTCTTTTGTGGGGCTGCAGAACCGTAAATTCCAGCCAGGACCAGGGCGTCCAGGATAATGTGGTCCACCAAGTTGTATCCAGGGGGACCTTCTTCCCATCCAGGGAGAGCCTGGCCTTATCAATCCCTAGGAGGACCTTGTCAAGATTCTCTACGGACGCACTCATCCCAAAGTAAAAGAGATACCCCAGGTAAACCACCAGATGAAGCCTTTTTCCGGCAAAGGCTTCTATAAACTCAAACAATTTATTAAAAACAGCATTGATCTTCTTCTTGTGCTTTTTTCTTGGCAAACATGAGCTCCATTGCTGGAGGAACCCCTGTCTTTTTGGCACTCCAGGCCAGCCCAAAGTCTGCCAGGAGGGTCTTAGTCTTCTTTACAGCTGTTGCGTCTGCAACAGCTAATTTATCCACCACACACCCAAAGTTCTCCAACAGGTAAGATATTGTGTGCTCCACCGGGAAGCAGAAGCAAGCAGCCGCATGTGCCTGTCCCATCTCTGGTATATTCTTGAATGGGAGCATTGCCAGGATGTCCCAAACAAGCTCAATGAAGTTTAAACAGTAAACTTCACTGAGAACCACTGGGTCCAGGCAGACCAGTTGGGCATCCCTATAGGCAGTAACTGCCCACTCAGATGCCCCCTCAGAATGCGTAAGCTCAGCCAATGCCTCCTACAACATTGGAAAGAATCCTTGAATCCTGTCTTCAAGCTCCTGCAAGACAGGGGGGACAAAAACAGCTGCCTCTCCACACTATTGGCATAGAAGGTGGGGGAAACAAAAGGGACCAGGACCTGGTGGAGTTCACTGGCAATGTTTTCTAACAAAAAAGGTAAGTATTTTGAAAATTTTATTAATTTTATTTTTTAGGTTACCTTCTTGTGTTTCCTCTTTGCCAGCCGCTTTGGCAGGCTTAGCCATTCTTGGCGCAAGAAGTTGAGCGTGCAATTCTGTGTCCTCTTTCCTTGTGCACTTTGCAGGTTTCAGGTGGGCATATATTTCAGGGGTGTCAACCCAGACAGATGGCACAGAAAGATTGTACGCCTTAAACTGGGGGCCCTCAACTACTGTCCTCTGAATGTTTAGTAAGTGCTTGATTGTCTTCTTGGGGGTGTCAGGTATTTTGGCCATAAGCGCCTTGGCCAACACCTTGTCAATTTTCTTGCCTTTGAGGACAGCAGACTTCATCTTTGCTTTGACCTTGCAGTCAATTTCTTTGATCTCTGCAGTTGCAGAGTTAAGGTCCTTCAATAGCTTCTCCAATTCTCTCATTGATTTTTTATCAACCTTTCCATATGTTTTTATAGCTTTCACCCCAATAAAATCTGTATTATTCTGATACTATTGCCTCTTTGTTTATTCCTGTTTGTTTTTCCATTTGCTACACTATCCCATCTTTTTACCCATTGTATATATGTTTTACGCTCATCTCAATATGTGTTTTTTTCTTTGTGTTGGCATTCTTTCCTTAATTGCCATATTATTTTTGGCGCTTTGCACTGCCCCTTGTGAAAATATTAACAATGATTTGATGATCAGGAAATTTGAGTTGGAAAATTATAGAATAATTGTGTTTAGGTAAAGTTGTTACTGATCCAAATTCAAACCCTTAATGATAAAATTTAAGCCAATCAGGAGCCAAGTGATAAAGTGATTGTTGTGACATAAAGGGTCATTTGATAATTCTTTGGTCCATGTGCGCTAATTAATATGATTGGCTGGTTGTTTTGCCATTGTGTGTCATTGCCACTATGGAGAGTTGTTGGTGGACTAGTGCCCAATCAGATGCTGGGTTAGCACTAGTCCATCAGCAACTTGTCACAGCGGCAATGGCACACAATAGCAAAACAACCAGCCAATCATATTAATTAGTGCACATGGACCAAAGAATTATCAAATGACCCTTTATGTCACAACAATCACTTTATCACTTGGCTCCTGATTGGCTTAAATTTTATCATTAAGGGTTTGAATTTGGATCAGTAACAACTTTACCTAAACATAATTAACCTATAATTTTCTAATTCAAATTTAGTTGATCACCAAATTGTTGTTAATATTTTTACAAGGGGCTGTGCAAAGTGCTAAAAATAACTGTGTTCTGGATCTAGATACATGGCATAGTAAATATATGATTTTATAGAAATAAGCTGAATATAAAAAATAAAACCAACTATAAACAAAGAAAACCTGAACAATATAAATTCAAAATAAAGATAATAAAAATAGAAAATGTTTGGCAACAGGGAGTTTATTGGGGTGGGGAAGAGTAATCCCTAGTAGGCAGAATAGCACAGGAAGGGAGATGTAGAGGCATTGCTGGCCTAAGGGGTCTGGGATTGGGTGGGTCTGGAAGATGGGGGTGGTGGTAGTGGTGGCAGGGGTAGGGGTAGGAGGATTGCACATGGTGGCTGCAATATACTGTTGTTGGTATTCCTTGTCTGACATTGACTGGATGGGCTGGTAGATGGCAGTGGCATGCGGTGGGAGGCGCTTATTCTTACGTGATTGGTTGCCCATGTTCACGTGGAAAATCATTTGGTTGAACAAGTCAGCCACCATTTGGTGCCCAAAGAGAGAATTGTGGTCAAGGACCCTAAGATAGAGGTTGTTGAAAGCCTGAGGGAGGAGCTCCTGGAGTGTATCTCCAATATTAAAGAATACAACATCAGCCAGATGGATGTCAGTGTGACCAGCTTCTTACACAGAGGCCTGGTGCCCTTGTTCCTGGATGGCATTGAGGGCAGTGGAGCTATCCTCCATCTGGTGGCTCAAGAAAACCCAGTGCTTGGAATTCAAGCCATCTCAGGATTCAAGTAATCCATCAAGGATGTGGCTGTATTCTTAGCCATTGGTGAAATCTGGGTTTTCTAATAGCAGACAAAACCCTTGGCTGAAACAGCCAGAAATGCACCAATGAACATCCCCTTCTTGACCTTCTTCCTCCCTTTTTGGGTGTAAGCTCTTCCTTGCGTGCTAAAATTGTCAAAAGCTATTGATAGCTTATAATACAAGACAAACATGACGTCATCTGATAGACTTGTTAAGCATCAGACCAGGGTTGATTTGATGGCCTGATCATACAGGGAATCCTCAGCGCCATCTCATTGATTGCTGGCAACATTGGTAAGAATCTGTATTGAAGCCACCTTTCCGTGCATCCAGAGCTGCACCATGTGCTCAGAGACCCATATGTTATGGTGTGCAAGTTGTTTGTGGACCTGGGTCAAGGGAAGCTTAGGGTACCACTGGAGAAGGTCAAGCATGATTGGGTATGCCATATTAATTTGGGACTTGGGGGCCTTCTTGGGCTTTTTGGCTTTCCCCCAATCAGATTCCTCATGTTCATCAGGCTGTTGAATTCCTGCATGAAAGTAGCTTGGGTAAATTGCAACTGGGCGGAAATCTGTTCCCAGGACAGACCTTTAGATTCAATGCCACAATTTCCTGAAGAATTTGGGTGGTGATGATTTGTTGCTTGGGGTGCTGGGCTTCAGGAGCTGAAGCCTGATTGGCTGAGGGGGGCAGGTTGTGTAGTGGCAGGAAGTTGTTCTGGATTGAGGTTGCCATCCTGATTGGTTGGTTGGCAGGCAGCTTGTGTGGGGGTGGGCACGGGAGCAGGGCCAGAGCTGGACACTAAGTGACCACTGAACAAGTCAAAGCCATATGGGTCAGGGGTCAATTACAGGTTGGCTTCCTTGCTACCTTCCTCAAAGGCTTGGGTATAAACGGGTACCTCCACGTTCTGAGCCTTGCCTCTATTGAAGCTGGCTTGGCTGCTGGTGCCGTCAAAAATGTTGTTGTTAAAAACCATTGTAAAAAAACCTAGGATAAAATCACTAAAAGAAGAAGCTTAAAATTTAATGATTTATTTTTATTGTAATCTCAAGTCCATATTTGGAAGGTTCTTAAAACCATTTCATACAAATCAGGAGCCATTAAAACAAATTAAATGACTATGTTCCTAAATTGGATTGTTGTTGATTGGCTGTTAAATTGATAGTTTTCTATTTTAGGCTGCTCATACTACACATCTTGTGTGACTTCATTTTGTTTTTTACTTGTGGAATCTTGCTTCTAGATTGCTCCAATTTTGTTTTATTTTAGTCCTTCTGTTGGTGCCTCATATAAATCAAGATTGTATTATAATATACTCCTGAACAACATTCATTCATTTCACTTGTTGTGTCAGTTCATTTTGTTTGTGGTTTGAACTACACTGATTGATGTTTGATATAATTTTGTATAATGGGCTAGTGAAATTTGGTTTTTTGTTTCACAGTCCATTTATTAACCAAAAATATTTGAATTAATTGAATCCTTAATCTTGCGCAACTTGAATTTTGTTTAAATATGAAACCATTTTTGTTTAAATCTGAGGTATTTTTGGTTGTTGCCATAGCTTTTAAAGCTAATGTACTAATTTTTATCATTTTAATTACACTTCCATCTTAAATCTTGAATTCCTTATAAAAATAAGCCCAAATGTCATTGTCAAAACTGCAGGCTTGACCCGCCAGCAAGGTTCCAAACAAGCAGATTTGTGACCCGCAATCCAATTATCCGGTCACTCAAAGCCAGACTAGGAAGTCAACTTGAATTACCAAATGCAACAACATGAACAGATGGTGATCCTTTACAGTGGATACCTTGTTTTGACGCTTGAATCATTACCAGGATCAAGTCACCCCCTTCTTCCATCCAACTGTGTGATCAATAATCATGTCCCTGTTATCCTTGATTCACATTGTCTATATAATCACTATCTCAAAATAAATATTATTATCTAGCTTCTAAATATTTTCCCCCTTATAACTCTGCTAAAACAGCACAGTTACAACATCATAAACCTAATTTATTTTTATTCTATAATTATTTTAAATTACTTCTGTAATAAATTAAAAACAATTCCCATTAAACTAAAAATATGTATTAGTATGTAGCCTTTAACCACTCAAAATTATGGTGCCAAAATCACTTGCAAGGGCTACAGACATCCATGCAAAAGTTTTTTATCATCAACCCCAACTTGATTCATGAGATATATCCCCATGACTGATAAATACCTTTTACCATAAATAAAAATAGCTTTACTCAAGTCATAATTATTATATAAGATCATACAGGGAATCCTTTGTCTCTCCATATAACCTCTCACCATACATGCCTTTTGTTATAACAAGATTGTCAACCTGCCTGACATCTTATATTACATTATGTAGGGGGCGCTCAATGAGCCACCTTATACTGTATCCAACATCATTCAGCTTCATACATTGAATGTAAAAATACAGGAAAATGCTTTTCTTATAAAGAGCAAGACCAATCCCAGACAAACTCTCTAAAAAGGTTATTTAAAATCCAAACTCATATTTGGACCAGACCACTGTATCACCCCCTGTGTGTCAGGGACCCATCTGCTCAGAAACATACCACCAAGCAGGTGTATGGCCGCAGATGGATTCAACCCTGTAACCAAGGAACCAATGATGACAGAGACCATTCACATATGGAATAGTTCCCCAAGCAAACAATATTGACCAAGGAGTGGATTGAATCTTCCCAGAAGGAAGTAGGATCCTAGGTAACTTAGTAGGAAGGCCAAAGCCAAGGGATGGAATAAGGAGGGTGAAGCAGGCTGACTGGTGCCCATAACATGTGGTTTCTCTATAATGGGGGGGCTCTGGGACAAGGGTGTGGCAGTATACCATATGCCTGATATCACTTGGCATCACAACTTATTGAGGTAGTGAGGAGGGGACAACCCAGAATTGGCTCTGGTTCCAAGCAATACACTTGCTGTAAAGGCCTGCACAAGGAGCAACCAAACCAACCATTTATACCCAAATAGCTCCCATTGAGAGGACTTGGGTAATATCATGGTGTTGGGTTTCAAGATTAAGAAAACAAGCAAAATAAAATTAACTAGTGGTTAGGGAATTGGCTTTATTAACTGAACAAGATTAAAGCCTGGCTCTATCAGGCTTATATAGCATCTGAGGAGTAGAATTGTTGTTTGAATAGGAGGGGGAAGTTTGAGGAGTTTGGAGTAACCAAGAGAGAAAAAACAGTTATTTTTAAAATATTATATTTTTAAAATACTTAATTATTTTGTGGGGCCCCCTATATCTCCCAACCTGCTGTTCTTAAAAAGCTTAGGAATAATCCCACTGGCCCCACCTATTCTGGGGCCAGGGATGGGGGGCCCCACAGGAGCCAAAAGCAACAGAATTTACGGTGCCTGGCCTAGCTTTAACAGTGCCGTTGATTTTTTATTCAAATTTGAATTCAAACCCAAATTTTCAGGATCTGATTGGCTGCTACTAGGAGGGAAAAGCGGCTGATTTGAATCAATTGTTTTGTTAATTATTCTTAGCACCACAATGTTGTCAGGCAAGTTCCCGGGTTCAATTCTTGTCCCTGCCAAGGGAGCTTGAAGTTGTTGGATAAATTCAATATTACAAGGTAATTATTAACAGTTATTACTAACTAATATTTCCATTTTTGGGTTTAGATTAATTTCAGCAGTGGAAGATGGAGCCAAAGGAAAGGAGCTTACTAAAGAGTTGGCAGGAATAATGAAATTGGTGTTCCTGACACTACCCCTGTCTAAGGAAGGCTCTCTCCAGGAATAAAACCTGGCCAGGATATGTTTGTAGTTGGTAAGATTCTTTATTGGTTCCTAGGAATTTGATGCCTACCTATAATTCATCCATTTGACTAGGTAATGTGCCTTATTTTCAACTAGTCAAAGTGCAACAATGTCCTCCACCTCACATTCAAAGGTGTTGGAAACAATCTGGGTATTGTGGTTTAACCCTGACAGGGTCTCAGTATTTCCCTCAAAAGGGGCAAGAAGGTCTACATGGAACACATCATGTATACTGGAACCAGCAGGTAGCTCAAGCCGGTAGTTAAGGCTAGAGAGGCGTTCTAAAACCTTGAGTGGACCAATCTTCTTGGGGTCCAGTTTCTTACTAGGAATCTTCAGTTTCAGGTTGCAAGCGTTGAGGTAGACATAAGACCCAACAGAATAGTTCTTCTTCAGGGATTGGTGTTGGTCCGCATATTTCTTGTACTTCAACCTGGCCTTGATGAGAAATTCTGTAAGGAATCAGCCTTCCTTCATACTGTTGGCCAGTCCATCAGCTTGAGGGAAGGCTGATTCCTTGCAACCTGATGGGAAATACTCCAAGTCAAACCCAAAGATGGCAAAGAAGGGAGACATACAAATAGAGCTGTGATGTGAAGTGCTATAACATAACTGGGCTAGGTGGCAGAAATGAACCTAATTGTCCTGCTGTGAGTTTACATATTGTTGCAAGTATCTCTCAAGTACTTGATTCACGCGCTTGGTCTGTTCATCTGTTTGGGGGTGAAAGGAAATTCACAAGTTCACTGTAACTCCCATCTGGTCCATTAAGGCCTTCCAGAACTGAGAGGTAAATTTGACACCTCAATATGAGATAATGTCCTTGGGGAGCCCATGGTTACTGACCACCTTGCAAAAGAACTTATTGGCTACTTCCTTTGAGGTGCATGAAGAAAAGGGATGAAAATGACATATTTGGTCATTCAATCTACAACAACCATGATGCCAGTGTTTCCTTTGCTAAGGGGTAAGTCCAATATGAAGTCTATTGATATGGAAGACCATGGGCAAACTGGAAATGGTAAGGGTCAGAGGAGTCCCTGAGGCTTAGAATTAGAAGGTTTGTTTCTCCCACAATCAAAACAGTTGAGAATGCAAGCCTTGACATCCTTCTTTATTCCAGGCCATCAATATCAACACCCTAGACGCTTCAAGGTTTTGAGCAATCCACCATGTCCAGATAAGGGACCCTCATGCATGTGTAGTATTGCCTTAGTTTGGAGTCCCCCTTTCTGGACCACCAAGGTGATTTTGACATATGTTATTCCCTGATTGTTGATTGTGTTGGTCTTTGGTGAGCTTTTCAACATTCCCTCCAGCTCTGTTTGAAATTGTTGATGCATCTGTGATTCCATGATCTCCTAGTCCAATGAAGTGTATTCCAAGATCTCAATGAGGCTAGATAGGAATTGAGAATCTGTCAGAACTAATGGGTTGTTGTGGTCATGGTTTTGAGTATTATTGTCCTTTAGGTCTTTGCGTTGGCTAATAGCATCTGGAACCACGTTCATTTTGACAGGAGTGTATTTGATTGCAAAGTCAAATTCCAGGAGATCAATTGCTCATCTGGTGAGGAAAGGTGCCATCTTCCTTTTCTCTTTAAAGTAGATGAGGTTTTTATGGTCTGTTCTGATAATGGTATGAAACTTGCTTCCCTCAAGATAGTGTTGCCAGTGTTTAAGCAAGTTTACTATTGTGTACAACTCCTTTTTGTACACATGATAGTTTAGCTCCCAGTCTAAAAGCTTATAGAAGTAGAAAGCCACAGGGTGGCTTTCACCATCCTCCCCAAGCTGGATTAGTACTGCTCCCAAGGCATAATCCAAAGTGTCTGTCTCAAAAATAATTGCTGTTCCAGGTTGGGGCAAAGAAGTACTGGGGCAGAAGTAAAGGACTGTTTCAAACAATTAAAGGCTTTCTGAGTGGCATTGGACCAGACAAAGGGGACCTTGCTAGAGATAAGGGCAGCGAGAAGAAGAGCAGTGACCAAGAAATCCTTGATGAATTTCCTAAAAAAAGTTGGCTAGACCAAGAAAACCTCTAACCTTAGTACAAGAGGTGGGGACAGGCTAGTTCAGGACAGCTTCCACCTTGGAGGGAGCAATTGAAAAGCCTACTGGCTTGATGGAGTACCCCAAGAACTCAACCTTGGTTGCAAAGAATTCACACTTAGATGGCTTTCAGAAGAGTTTAACCTTGGTGAGAGCATCCATGACTTCTTTCAAGTGTCCAATATGGCTCTCCTGGTTGGTCAAATAAATGATGATGTTGTTGAGGTATACCACCATGCTAGTGTCCAGGAAAGGGAATAGTACCTCATTCATGAGTCCTTGGAAGGCTGCCAGGGCGTTGCTGATACCAAAAGGCATTACAAGGTACTTGTACAGGCTAAAGGGGGTTCTAATGGCTGTTTTCCACTCATTCTTCTCTGAAATGCGGATCTGGTTATAAGCATTTTATAGGTCTAGTTTGGAGAATATTCTTGCCCCTGTAAGCTTGTTAGTGAGGGTTTCTGCAACTGGAAGAGGATTGGGATTCTTGATAGTGATTGAGTTAAGTTTACCGTAGTCAACTACAGGACAAAGAGTGCCATCAGAATTTTTAACAAAGAATATGGGAGAAGAGCATGAAGAGTTTGATCTCCAGATGAACCCCTTGCAAAGATGATTGTCAAGATACTCCTTAAGTACAATCCCTTGGGCTCAATTGGTTGGATACAGCTTTACCCATATTGGCGTGCTACTGGGCATAAGGTCAATTCTTAGGTCCAAGGCTTGATAGGAGGGGAGCTCATTGCAGCTTGCTTTACTAAACAGCCCGTCATATTCCATTAGCTAATCTGGAAGGGAGCCTTTGGTGTGCAAAAATGTAGAGATTGCGCTGAGGTAGGAGTCAGGAAGGTAAGTGTCAAGGTTGATAGGGACCAAGAAGATTTTACCATGATTGGTGAAGTCTATATGATGAGTATTCCAATTGATGTTCATCCAGGCTTGCTTGCACCAAGAGTAGCCCAAGATCACTAGGCATGCCAGACCTGGAATAGCCAAGAACTCCAGGTGGAATTTAGTATCAGCAATACTTTTCTGGAGGGGTAGCACCAATTTTTGAGCTGTTATCTGAGTCTTGTTGGCCAATAACACAAAAACAAGGTAACATCTGATATTCCCAGAGAACATAGCAGGGAGTGGTCAATGAAGTTCCCCATGGCTCCTGTATCTAGGAGTGTCAGGGCCCAGAATGGGCCAGACAAAACCCTATGTTACATAGGTTCAACGCCCGCAATTGAGCAATCACGCAACCAATCAATCATGTTGTTGATTACGCAGATTTACCCAAAGGAAACTTTAAGTCCAAGTGGGGAATTGAACCCTGGCCAAGGCCAAGCCTGGGGCAATTGGAAACCGTCCAAAAGCCATTCAAAAAAGATTTTAATTGGCCTACACCCTCTGAAACCCAGAATTGGGGACTTGGGTTGCCAAATGGCCCAAAATTCCCCTACCAGCTTCCCCAGGGCAAAAATAATGAAAGTATCCATCTAACTGACAAATCAGGAGTCACCAACAGTGCCCAGCTTGAGAACAACCCATTAGCAACAAATAAGAAGTTTCTAGTAAGTCTAATTGCAGTTTCTCAGAAGGATATAGCTGGGAACACTGGCATCCCCTTTCTTTGTTGACATCTTCACCTAATAAACTTTATTGTTTAATTCACACTGAGCATTTATACTTTGCAGGGGTTTATTACATTATTACAAATTTTATACTGCTGGTGCTTTAAAACAGAGAGTACCTCCAGTACCAACATCAGCGCTGGGAAACAGAGCAACTTCTAGCTGCTTCCAACTAACCACTGTCAGCCCTTAATCCATCTCCTAGAGTGTTGGACCAAGAATCAATTCCTGCTCCTGCACTGCACCCCTCCATTCCTGGTGTTCCTCTGCTCCAACAACTTGCCCAGCTAAGCCTGACCATGAGCGCCGGCACAGGAGAACTTCCTCTCATTCCTTCTGCTTCATCATATGACTACAGTAATCTTGGATTTGCCTATTTGACTATGCTGGGGCTCACTGAGCAAGTGATACCCCACATGGGAGTGTGGCGTCCTTGGGCTACTGCTACCAATTATGTGATGTGGATGGCCCCCGTCATCTACTGGGCCTTCCAGGCTCAACCCTTCCCCTCAACCAAAGGTTCCCCTGGGAGTCACCCAGGCCATGACAAGGAGTGCCAGTGTTGAATGCTTTCCTTGGCTTGAAGTGATTATCACGGGAAAGGTAGTGTAAAATTTCATAGTGGATTTATTGGGATCAGAAGCAGCAAGGACGCTAAGGGGTGTTGTTAGACACAGTTCAAAGCAAAGCAGTCTTTTGCTTGATGTCCCTTCTTCCTGCAGTAGAGATAGCATATTTTGTCAACCCAATGTTTGCGCTTGACCTTAGAAAGCTGATATTCTCCTCCCTCCTTGGAAAACTGTAAAGCCCCAGAAAATGAGGGAGTATTTTAGCAAGGTAGGGTACCAAGTTGGCAACTTGGAACCCTGTGAGCGCTGTTGCAATGGGATAGACTTTCATCATCCATTTAAAGACCTTGGTGTGTATGTTAAATCTTCCAAAATTACTGGCAAAGTATGTAAGCACATAGGATACAAAGGGGTGTATTGCTACATGCTGGGTGGAGTGGGGCAACACCGGTGTGAGCCAGGAGTACATCTCAGAGGAGTTTAGCTGCGCAGGCTCCTTGTAGAAGTACTTGTGGGGTGGTTTATTGTATGGGCCATGCTGGTGGGTGTGTTGGTGGCCCCCAATACCAAGGCAAGCTGTGAGGACAGCTGAGAAGATTAAGTGGTTCATCTTCTGGTCCTGGGAAAGGGCAGACAAGGATTAGTGTCTTAACTTTCTGTAGAGTAAAAGTTCTGGTTTTGATTTATGTGATACTATTGAGGGGTAATTTCACTCAATGATAGCACAAACTATCATTAAGTGATTGATATTTATTATATACTATCATCCTTAGTGGGACATGAATAGTACAAAGCATTGGATAGGGGACCTCAAACTCTTGGTGTTGTCTGGGATTCACATTTGGGATTGAGATGGGAGTGGATTGGCAGGCAATGAATTGTTATCCTTGGTATTGCATGGACTTGGAGCATTTTCAGGCACATTTATGCATTTCAATTCAACCTTTGCAGTTAATGCATTACTTGTAATGCTGGGCTGCTTGTCAACCCCCTCCAAATTTGGGCAGCAGTTCCCCCTCCATGTGGGTTTGGGGAAATTGCCTTTTTGGGTTTCCCCTTTTGGCAATTTCCCCATTTGTGGGACTGGGTGGGGGACTGGCTGGCAGTGGTGGGCGTGCGGTCTGCAGACAGCTGGCAGCTAGCTGCGCGGCCCGCAGACGGGGTATAAAACCCGTCCAAATCAAAAAATGTATTTTTAATTTGTTTTTTCTTGCCTTGGTTTCCTGCAGCAGTTTCCCCAATAAGGGGGAACTGATGCCATTTTTTATTCTGCTTTTTACAATTCATTGTACACAAAATATTATTCTGAGCCACAGTGTTATCAGGAATATTCCTGACAAAAACAGACCTGCTGGGAGGGTATTGGTACCAGGAATCTTCTGTTGGATGATAAGTTTAGAAAGATTGGGTTTTAAGGCTTTGAATTGTTTAACTCAAGGGGCCTAACAAAAGATTTCTTGAATAAGCTCATTATAAGTATTGGGTAAGATGTGGTGAACCAAAAAGGCCTTAATGTCTGTAGAAAGGCGTTTCTGCAGCATATAACAGCTTTCTTTGTTGTCCATGCCAATGGCTTCCTTGAAACAAGTGAGCTCCTTGAGGAACTCACGTGTGGCTAACTGCCCTGATAAAGGCTGGAGATCTGGTCCCAGAGTTCCTCTTTATACAAGACTGGTGAGATTACCAAAAGGAGAGAATCACAGAAAACAGGGTAATTGTGAAGAAGCTTTTCTCCCTTCAGGGTGGACTTGGCATACCATTGTCTGGCCTTACCTTGTAGCTGCTTGGCTACATGTTGTACCCTTTGCATGTTGGTACAGAATTGGTCTGGGGAAGTTTCAGGGATCCAGTCTTGGGCAGCCGGCCCATTGTTTTCAGGGGTAACTTGGGCCGGGTTTTTTGCAGGCAATGTCCACCACAAGAGGGGAGCTAATTTTAAAAGGTAGGAGGCAGACTTCCACACCCAAGACCATGGGCCAGCAACCAGGATTATAGTGTCAATCACTCCTGTGAGGGTGATGTACACAATCCCAAACAGCTTGCAAGAATGGTTGGTTGGGAGGTCAGGCAAAGAAGCAGGCATAGGTTTTGGGGTCACGGGCAGTTCCATGGATAGGTTGTAAGCAGGGAGATAGTTGAATTTCCCTCTGAACAACTTGGGTATTGAAAATATCCATGGGCCTTGTCAGTTGTATCTAACTCTGGGATCAAGTTTGAGTATCTTTTCTGGGGTGTATTCCTTGTATTCAGACTTCAGAGGGTAGTCAGTAAAATGAATGGGTCTAAAGGGAACACCAGGAGGACAGAAAACAGAGGACAGTGGGGCAGGCGGGCCAGGAGATCTTGAACTAAATTGGTAGACAGCAAATACAAAATAAGGCAATAGCTGTATGAGCCGAATTAACATAACCTTTATTCAAAAATGGCAATAAGTTTGGAGCGCGGGGTCCTTGGGTCTATATAGTACCCCCTCCAAGCTTAACATTTTCCATGGGGGGTTCATCAGTGCATTGGGAAGGCCAGGGCTAGGGCCAGAGGACCTGGGTGCTTGGGTCCAAAGGCAGCAAAATGGCACTTGGCCTGGGAGTTCTTTCATTGGTCAAGAATCTCAATTTGGCTACCTGATTATCTTGCTTTAGTGTCAAGGTCATGGGACCAGGCCGTGGCCTGTGCCTCTTTCCTGGGTTGGCTCTTGATTTGTTGCTGGTGTAGACTTCAAGTTTATGAAGCTAATTGTTGCCAAATCAGTACCTTCATTAGGCGCTGTGATTAATCTTCCATTTGGTGCAATGATTTCTTTGGTTTGGCTCTTTTTACTGCATGGGTCAACATTCTTGGTATTGGCTTGTGGGGGCTCAATCCCAGAAAAACGCAGGCGGGCGGTCCTTCAGTCCACAGGCCCAGCAGCCTAAAGGAATCAAGGGTTGGGGTTCAATTCCTGCTCCCAGGCCTGGGTTTTCAGAGAGGAAGAATTGTCAATCCTGACAGTAAGTGTCAAAGAGGGATTGTGAAAAGGTCAAAAGCACTAGGATTTTATTAGATTCTGCTCTCCAACTGAATAGAGAAGATATTGTTAACAACCACTGTCTGAACCTGGTTTTGGAGGGGCTTTGGATCCAGATGTTTGGACAGGATTGATGGTAGGATCTGGTGATAAGGATGGTGGTAAAACAGACTAAGATGAGGGAAAAGACCAAGGCCAGGGTTTTGACTAACCATAGCTAGAATTCCATTTCCACAGATTTGGTTTGTTTTGAGGTCCCAAAAAGGGCCTCAAAGATGGGTTCAGTTAAACTATCAGGGACCCATCTGCTCAGAAACATACCACCAAGCAGGTGTATGGCTGCAGATGGATTTAACCCTGTAACCAAGGAACCAATGATGACAGAGACCATTCACATATGGAATAGTTCCCCAAGCAAACAATATTGACCAAGGAGTGGATTGAATCTTCCCAGAAGGAAGTAGGATCATAGGTAACTTAGTAGGAAGGCCAAAGCCAAGGGATGGAATAAGGAGGGTGAAGCAGGCTGACTGGTGCCCATAACATGTGGTTTCTCTATAATGGGGGGGGGGTTCTGGGACAAGGGTGTGGCAGTATATCATATGCCTGATATCACTTGGCATCACAACTTATTGAGGTAGTGAGGAGGGGACAACCCAGAATTGGCTCTGGTTCCAAGCAATACACTTGCTGTAAAGGCCTGCACAAGGAGCAACCAAACCAACCATTTATACGAAATAGCTCCCATTGAGAGAACTTGGGTAATATCATGGTGTTGGGTTTCAAGATTAAGGAAACAAGCAAAATAGAATCAACTAGTGGTTAGGGAATTAGATTTTTTAACTGTCAGAACTTTTGGTTCTGCTCTCAGACCTGGCAGTCTGATAATTGTTTGATTTGGTGTGTAATATAGTTTTATTAGTCATTATGTTGATATCAGCTTGTATGGGGACAAGCATTACTTGCAACGTCTGGATTTTCCTTGGCACTGCAACGGCAAGCAATGGCAAGGGAGGCAACTACAAGCGGCTAGCTATAAAGGCAGCTTGTGTAGTTCTTCAAGTACTGACAAGGGTCTTCAAACTTGGATATTCTTCTACTACTGTGAAAAATTTCTACAGTAGGCAAGGGTTATTATTGTCTGCCTTCCATTAGTCCAGTGGAAGGGCTTTTATAGAGCTTGCGCTCTCTTGCCAGGATAAGATCATCTGGCGCTTCTAACTCTTGCTTGATCAGACTTTTTGTCCCCAGACCGCCAGCATCAACCCCCAGAGTCAGGCATCCATGCAATGTATGGGATTCCATATCATAGTACCCTGCGCTGGGTACTTGTTTGTCATAGACTAGAGCATAATCTATAAGCGTGCCGGCGGTGGCGGCGCTAATTGATCATTCTATTTTTAGCGCATATTATTTTGTTCTTGAGCAACTTTTCCTGCATTGATTTGAAATAGCACTGGCAGTTTGATAAGCAAATTGATCACATGCTTTTGATATTTGGAGAAACCCATAGTAACTAACCCGGCGGTTTGCTAGAGTATTCCGGAATAACTCTAGACAATTGGGAACCAGTCATAATTGGAGATTTATTGTATTCATGGTTGTTCTTGCAGTAGTGATCCAAATCTACTCTATGAAGGCCTTTTAGATCAATTAAGCCTAATAGCAATATATTGGAAGCTTTTACAATTATTGACTTGGCAGAATGCCAAGATTATCAAGGTAGAACAAAGTCAGTATAAATCTCTGACATTAACTGAACAAGAATAAAGCCTGGCTCTATCAGACTTATATAGAATCTGATGAGTAGAATTGCTGTTTGAATAGGAGGGGAAAGTTTGAGGAGTTTGGCGTAACCAAGAGAGAAACAACAGTTATTTTTAAAATATAATATTTTTAAAATACTTAATTGATTTGTGGGGGGCCTCCTATATCCCCCAACCTGCTGTTCTTAAACAGCTGAGAAATTATCCCCACTGGCCCCATCTATTCTGGGGCCAGGGATGGGGGGCCCCACAGGAGCCAACAGCAACATAATTTCGGCGCTTAGCCTGGCTTTAACAGTGTTGTTGATCTGCTTATTCAAATTTAAATTCAACCCCAAATTTGCAGGATCTGATTGGCTACTACTAGGAGGAAAAAGCAGGTGATTTGAATCAATTGTTTTTTAATTGTTCCTAGCACCACAATGTTGTCAGGCGAGGTCCCAGGTTCAATTCTTGTCCCTGCCAAGGGAGCTTGACCTTGTTGGATAAATTCAACATTACAAGGTAATTCTGAACAGTTATTACTAACTAATATTTCATTTTTGGGTTCAGATTAATTTAAGCAGTGGAAGAGGGAGTCAAAGGAAAGGAGCTTACTAAAGAGTTGGCAGAAATAATGAAATTGGTGTTCCTGACATTGTGGCCCTGTAGATACAGTCATAGTATAATATCTTCTATTTCCCAATAAAAATTATCTCATTCCAAATCTCTTCCCTCTTCCTAGACTGTTGTCTTCCCCAACCCGAATTCTGAACTACAATTGGTTCAGCTGCAAAGTTTTCTCATCCAACCTTGTTTTAGCTAGCGCTAATCAGTACAAGGATTTTTGCTGAGGTTGCTTGATTTCAAATCTAGCCTGTGTAACTGTATCAAATTTGCTATTTTATTGAGCCAATAAAATTTTCTCATATCAGCTCAAGAGGGGTATGGGAATTCTTTCACAATTTTGTGGGTAAACAGATACTTTTGGAGCAAACCAATTCATTTGCACTAATATGTAGTTGGTGCCAGGAAATTCCTAAAACTCACCTTGAAATTTTTTATCACATTAATATATACATACCATTAACAAGGAGGCTTTAATAAACTGGTTGGCTGCACTAGTTAAGCTGATTGGGATAAGATATTGATTAGGAGAAGTATTTATAGAAACTTATCTAAAATAAATCTTGATTGATGTTTTATAGCTGAAAGATAGCTGAGCTCCTTATTGTGTAGGTTACGCCATCTTGAATTTGGGTCAAGATGTGTTTTTTGCGTTAGTGTTTTTGAACCACAACATAATCAAATAGATATTAAAACAGTTAAACCTCAGCTATAAATTTATATTGTGGAATTTCAAAAATACAGCATTTTGACTTTTTCACTGAAAGCCAAACCAACCAACCTTTATTTTGCTAGCTTTGTTTACATATGAGGTCCCTTAGTGTTCGGCATATTTACCCATCTAAAATTCACACTGCTTTAATTTATTTCAAAACAGCAGACTTGACCTGCTAACAAGGTTTTAACTAAGCAGGTTTGTGACCCACAACTTGACCTTCCAATGACCTGTAGCTAAACTAGGAAGTCAACTTGAATTACCAAATCCATCAACATGAACAAATGATGATCTTTTGCGGTGAATGCCTTGTTTTGGTGCATGACTCATTACCAAGATCAAGCCACCCCTTCTACCATCCAGCCTTGTGATCACCAATCATGTTCCTGTTATCCTGGATTAACAATGACTATATAATCATTATCTTTCAATAAAGATTATTATCTAGTTTCTAAATATTTCCCCCTTGTAACTCTGCAAAAACAGCACAGTTACAATATTTACAACATTTACAATATTTATCAGGTACTAAAACAAATCTATACCAGCACCAAATCAAAGTCTTTTTTATATTTTTAGATAATATGTTATGGGAGGCACATCTCCTTCAGACCAGGCAAGTATGATCCACGATATCCAAATCCAAGTCATCACACATCAGGATCTTGACTACTGCCTCCCAGAAAGAAGAAGGCTTGGGGAACCAGAGAGACTGGAAAGACCTCTGGCTCACAATTCAAAAAAAATGGTAAATGAGATTTCCCACAGTCTGTGGAGGTGACCACAGTAACAACAGGAACAGAGCCTGAGAAAACAACACAAATTTAAAGGGCTGGGAGTATCATAGGAATGATTGTCGTAAAATTGAGGCAGGTGGATAGGATTTCCTGAATAAAAACAGGAGGGAAAATATCCTGGTAGTAGTCTTAAACAGATGCAAGAAGGAGCAACTGAGTGGGTCTGGGCAGCTTCACTATAGCTTCAGATACCTTAAACAACAATGGAAAGCAAAAAGTGTATTTGAAAACAACAACTTTTAAGAGAAAATTCAAGTTAACAATAGAAATTATAATGGAATTTGATTGGAAACTTTTAAGTTCAAACTCTGTTTTCAAAAGCAAAAGCTGAGAAGACAACAACCAGGTAAAGTAATACTAGTATAGGGACCCAGAGGAGAAGTTGGGTTTAAACTTAAATAAATGTAAGCTTGTGAACAACTATAAACACTTTAATCTTTAGGTTGCAGGATGCAAACTGGGGTCCCAAACAACAGCAATGAGTTAAAATAATAAATTGGTAAGGACTTCCAAACTGTAATATTTTTTTGAAAATAGACAAGTAGGGGACTGGAAGTCCTCTTGCTGCATTAAAGGGAATGGGTTGCTATTGAAAGTGAGTCACATGACATCTGGATCTGGATCCAATTGGCAAGAAGGAAAAACTTTTCTGGATAGGACTAGGGGGACTGGAGGGTTTCATTCTAGTTTCTGCAGTCAAATCTGATTGGCTGGAAGAGATACTGGACATTTTGGAATTCCCTTAGTTGTCAAGCATCAATGTAGCAGCCTCTGATTGGCTATCTAATGGTTTTTAGAAGTGGGCAATACTGGCTAATATTAGTCTAAATTAACCAGTGTTTCTTCCCAGGAGGGGTAGCAAAACAAAGTAATGTCTGCGAGGTAGGCTACTTTAAAACTACCATCAACTGTGTGTGCTAAATCCTTTAGAGAATGGAGGGTTTGGCTGGCGTTTTAGGAGACCTTTCTTGGTGCGGCAAGGAAGATTGCGCAATCCAATGCCAGAGGTGGCAGT
>QTSX02002457.1:0-62278 GCA_014839935.2 Entomophthora muscae | reverse complement strand
AGAGCTAGACACTACGTAACTACTGAACAAGTCAAAGCCATAGGGGTCACAGGTCAGGTATAGGTCGGCTTCCTTGTTACCTGCCTCAAAGGCTTGGGTATAAACAGGTGCCTTCACGCCCTGAGCCTTGCCTCCATTGAAGCTGGCTTGGCTGCTGGCGCCGGCAAAGATATTGCTGTTAAAAACCATTGTAAAAACCTAGGATAAAATCACTAAAAGTAGAAGTTTAAAATTTTATGATTTATTTTTATTTTAATCACCAGTCCATATTTGGAAGGTTCTCAAAACCATTCCATACAAATCTGGAGTCATGAAAATGAATAAAATGCCTCTGTTCCTAAATTAGATGGCTGTTGATTGGCTGTTAAACTGTTATATTTCTATTTTAGACTGCTCACACTACACATCTTGTGTGACTTCATTTTGTTTCATGCTTGTTGAATCTTGCTTCTAGATTATCCAAATTTTGTTTCATTTTAGTCCTTCTGTCAGTGCCTCATATGAATCCTGATTGGATTATAATATACTCCAGGATGACATCAATCCATCTCACTTGTTGCGTCAGTTCATTTTATTTGTGGTTTGAACTACACCTCTTGATGTTTGATATAATTTTGTATAATGGGCTAGTGAAATTTTGTTTTTTGTTTGACAGTTCATTTATTAACTTAAATTAATTGAATCCTGAATCTTGCACAACTTGGATTTTGTTCAAATCTGAAACCATCTTGTTTAAATCTGAGGTATTTTTGGTTGCCTCCATAGCTTCTAAACTACTGTATTGATATAGTAATTAAAAACATTGCAGTAAAGAGTGTTTTTATAGTAAAATGAGAAACAATCGGTTATTTCTCCTACTTCTATTTGCTAAGGTATAATTTTATTGCATTTTTGAGCTATTTGACGTCAATTGATGGTACTATATGTATATTGTTTATTTTTTATATTAAGAATTTTCAGGGTGATATATACAGTTACTTAAAAAAGTGTCAAGATCCATAAGACAAGATTATAAAAACAAAATCCACACTTTATATTAGTGCCAACCTTTTTAGTGTCAATATTAAAAGTTTTGTCCTGGGCGCTGTTGCTGGTTAGTTAATGGGCCACTCTAGGTGGCTTGAGAATTGCTGGTAACTGAATATGATGTGACTACACTAACAGGGGATTGCTGGAGGCATGGTGCCACTTGATTTATTTTAAAACGTATATATCAGATATAATGTGACAATGATGTGTTCATAGCTGTATTTGGTGAAAATGATCAAATATTGCGAGAAAGAAATATATTATTTAAATTAAATCTAGGCTGTATGCTTATTTGTGAAGTAAGAGATGTTACATCTGTATATAATATTAAATTTAAAAAAGCTGAAATATATTTTCAAGCATGATGGTTGTTAAGGCCAGTGTGATTTAATTTAGCTTGGCATTTATATTTGACAGTGTGAATAGAGCGCTATGGATCCACGCACATAAATTGATAATCTTGTTTTACATTAGCCATCTCGTCACAATATAAACTCAAAGAAATCATCATTTAAATGAAAATCGACGTGCGAGTTAAAGTCAAATCTGCAAATATGCCACGCAGCGGTGGCGTGGTACAAGTTGAGGAACAAGTTGAGGAAATATCTATTCTTGGAGTAAAAGGTTGTATTTAAATCAAGCCAGTCTAGTGTGACAGTCAAAAATGAAATATCTCCTCTGCATTGTCTCTCTCTCGGTTCTCATCCAAGCCCTGCCAGGGTTCAGCAACCTCAAGATTGTCACTTATGGTTCCAATATCAAGTATAGAAATGGGAATGGCCAGAATACTGGTGGCATGACTATCCAGGACGAAGAAGAAACTCCAATCAATGCCCCTTTAAATGGGGAGGACTTTGGTGACAATGAAGAACTAGGCAAAGGAGACTATGAAGAATAAACTGCTGACTCATGGTGGTGACTTATTTTGATTCTAATAAAGGACATCTTTTTTCTAAGTAGCATATTTCTATTAACTACATTGAAGCCTTAATCACTCACAAATTTTCACATTTCCTACTTCTTTTAATGGAGTGTTGAAGAAGCGATTTTTCATACCATTATAAATATATGTTTGATCAGATTATTGTAACTGTGCTTCAGTCAACAATTTTAGAGTGAGAAGAAAAGAAAATCGTGTATATGTGTCTTTATTGAAGAGAAGAGAATTTACATGCCTTTGTGAATGAGCATCTGAGGTGTCCCTGAATTTAGTTGTAACTAAGGTTTGAGTTTTGTGTGCAAATACTATTCTTTCTGGGACAGCATGAAAGAAGTTGTTGTAGTGGTAATTAAGGATACTGTGGTTTTCAAAGCTGTGACGCTAAGCAAAATCAATTTATCCGTAAGCATAAAACAACTCAAATGCAGACAAAATCCAAATATCAGTGTAAAATATACACACTATTGATAGGGATTTAATGTGTTGATGGGGAAAATGACTCAACAAAGCAACAAAAAAATCAGACTACAAGAGGAAAAACTCAAGATACATCACGAAATTCATGAAATCACAAACAAAATGGTTTAAGTTGTCCTTTTATACTTTAGCTTACTATGTGAATTGGTGACAAAATACACTAATTTGCAGTTGGTTAAATCTCAAACCTAAAGCAAAATACAATATCAAGCCAATTCACAATTAAAATCACCCAGTTGTTGTGTGAAGTGAGCTGTATTCAATCATGATACCCAGCTATCTAAAATAAGATACATGATCATAAATATAAATCATAAAGATATTCTATTATTGTCTAAGTCTGGTGTAAAATCTGAGTAATTTTGCTGAAAATCAATTTATTGATTCTAGAATGGGTTGTGTAAACCAAAAAATGACCAATTGAGATATAAACACCTTTAAACAGGCAGTTGTATGGCATAAATTCTAGTTAAATGACCATATTCAGATAAAAACCAAAAATTCAAAATCAGGGCTTTAAATTAATTAACTCAATTTACTATTTTATTTAATAGTAAAATGAAAGGAACACAATAACAGATTGGCAATACAGCCTATGTGCACCATGGTTGGGGTGTTCTTGTGGGCCAGAAATTTTATTGACTGCAACACAATTTCTGTCTCAGGAAGGAGGTAAGAGAGAAGTAGGTACTGTTGAGGTTGCACAGACACAAAACCCAGTTTAAGCTGCACAGGTTTGGAGGGTGTAGAACATAAATCCAAGTGTGCTCAAGCTATTAAGAAAAGTTATTGAGTTTGACACATCTAAAACACTAAACAACAAGTAAGTTGATCTCACTTCTTTGTTATTTGAACCCATTTACTGTCAAGAGTCAGTCCCAGCAGCCATGATATAAAAGATTCATCCTGTGCTTAACACTATATATGAGCCTATGTAAGCAATGATGAACAATAAAATGTTGATGAGCCAGGGCTTTATAGAACTGTGGAGGGGCAGCAGGTGTTAAAGAAGGTCACAGCCTTCTACAACAAAAAACCTATTCCTTGTTACCAGTTACTGTGAAGGATCCTGACTCACCTGTACCCAAAAAGCTCATACAGAAATTTGTGCTAAATATACAGCTCCTTATCCTTATCAAGTTGGTACAGGATACTGTTGACCTCAAAAAGGCTATGGGTATTATTATAGTGGATCCAAAATTTGCTAATAAA
The DNA here is from genome assembly GCA_014839935.2 of Entomophthora muscae. Taxonomy (NCBI): domain Eukaryota; kingdom Fungi; phylum Entomophthoromycota; class Entomophthoromycetes; order Entomophthorales; family Entomophthoraceae; genus Entomophthora; species Entomophthora muscae. The sequence continues at coordinate 58,620 of QTSX02002457.1, read as the reverse complement.
CTATACAGCTGGTATCTCAACACCTGTCAAATTTTCCAAGTGGGGAAACCCAAGCACCTGTCTGCCCTTCTCACCAAGAAGCACAAATGGGACATTTGTCAGTGGATTAACCAATAATGTCATTTCAAACTGGAACATATAAAGTCTATGTTCAATTCCACTCTTTGGATTGAGGCTTTGATTTCATTTTTCTATTGTGTGGTCAGGGGCTTCACTTAAAATCAAACAAACTTGGAGGATCTCCCTATAGCTGAAACTGCCTGGCCAATATCAAGACCTGGAAAAATACACAGAGGTGCACATTGCTCTCAAGAACAGGAAAAAAAATCAAATTCTATTATATTGATACAGTAGTTTTAAAAGCTATGGCGACAAGCAAAAACAATTCAGATTTAAACAAAATGAACTCAGATTTAAACAAAATTGAAATGAATCTAAATATATTGTAAATCAATATAAATTTGTTTAAAATTAATTTTTTTAAAATCTGAGTTCATTTCTGTTTAAATCTGAATTGTTTTTGCTTGTTGCCATAGCTTTTAAAACTACTGTAAATCAGCTTTTGTGTTGTCTGTGTGCAATGCATATTGCTATGATCCTAAAGGTGCTGTTCACATGCAACATTCACCTTGGGTGACCATCTGAATAAAGTTCTTATATATGTTGAAATTGATAAGATAAAACTCTGATATTTATAAGGATAGGTTTAATGGATTCTCTGATTAGTTATTTTTGAACCCCCAGTATCTGTATAAAGAAGGCTGTAAAAACCCTTAAAATTAAATTAGGTTAAGCTAGTTAATAGGATTGATGTAAGGTTAATGAATCACTCTTTAATGCTAGATGTCTTGTAAATTAATTAATTAATCAGGAAGGTTAATTAATTTGTACCCAGGAACATGATTAATGAGTATTTAATTATAGTAATTAACAGTCTTAACTGTGTCTAGAATAAAGTTCAGGTTAACCAAAGATGAACCCCCAAAATAGTGGTTCAAAAAGTCACAGTGGTACCTGGTTTGAAGTTTGAACCATTGAATTGGTATTAAGAGCAAGGAAGAAATTAGTGTGAAAACTACTAAATTGAGACAATAGTGTCTATTTATTCTGGATTAATATGTTGTTTTCAATCTGGGACAATGAAATCTTGGATCAGGAATGATAATAATGTTGTAATTGTGCTGTTTTATCAGAGTTAAGAAGGGGGGAAATGATTGGAAACTAGATAATATTCTTTATTGAGAGATAATCTGTAAGGGCTTGCCCAAAATGGAACAAGATTATAAATAAAGGTATACATGGCTACTGGATTTAAATTTAAAAGATAAAAATGTATGTATCATTTGCAGTAAAACCTTAAGATTGTTGCAAATGAACCAATGAGGATTCAGTATGTGGAATTGGGGAAGACAACAGTCCAATAGAAAGGACAGAATAATAAGAATAAGGTATCATTTATTGTAGAATATTGTGATTAATATATCATATGGGGAAAGCCACAAGGTCACAAGGGGGCGGCATAGTGGGAAGTTCCATGTAAGGTTCAAGGCCCAGGAATAACTTGTGCGGGGATCAGCAAGTCAAATTGGTAGCACTCCTAATTAGGATGAAGTACCCGCCATTTGATATTGCCATCAGATTAGTTCATGTTGTTAGATACCTCAAGGGGCGCCTCATTGAGCGCCCCCTGTTTATTGTAAGATACATTAGCAGGTGAGTCTGGAAGCTTGGTTGCAACACCCCCTGCTTGTTGTCAGATACCAAGACCGGAGTCTGCAGAAGGTCTGAAAAGGTCTGCACAAACAGCCTTTGTGTGGGGATGGCACAGCAGGGGTGCAAGCAATCATGGTGAAGCTTCTTGATATTTCCTTGGGCGTCTTTGAGTTGATAGGTATGATTGTCATAGACAGCAGCTATCTTGAAGGGCCCTAGGTGATTGGGCTCCAACTTGGCAGAATTGGTATTGAGGGTGTAGACGGGGTCACCTACAGTGTATCTAGCTTCAAGGTGCTTTGTCCCTCCTGCAATCTGCTTGTGTTCAGTTTCCCAGGCTTTGGCACGCCATTGATCTAGGGATGGGGTTATTACTAGGGGAGGATTGTTGGGAACTCTGGACTGTAGCTTTCCCTGGTCAGCTCCCGTCAGACTATCAGGCATCCCAAAGGCCAGGGTGCTGGGGCTGAACCCTGTGCCCCTGTTGATTCTTGCTCGCAGGATAAGTAGAGTGGTGGGCAGGTGTTCAGTCCATGAGGTGTTGGTGTACTCCTTCAAGAGCTTGGCAATCAATTGAACCAGTGAGCCATTTAACTGTTCCACTTGCCCATTGGCTTGAGGATGGTAGGGGGTTGTAATTATACATTGGAGCGTGTTCTTGGCGCAGTATGCCTTCATGACATGCTCAACAAGTTCAGGGCCGCCATCTGTGATGAGATATTTGGGTTGCCCAAAGCGGCTTCAATTTCCTTGCCAATAAAGTGGGTGATAGTGGTGGCAGTGTGGTTAGTTGTTGCCCAGGCCACTGGCCAGCAAGTGAAGTAGTTGATGGCAGTGATAATGTACTTCTTTCCCAGTATTTCTCCGGGGAGTGGCCCCACAATGTCAAGGGCCCACTTCTTGAAGGATTCCATGGCCTTGATGGGCAGGACAGACTTGGGGGGTGCAGGTTTGGACGTGTTCTTTTCACACAACACACACGTTTTGAGGAGATCCAAAATGTCTTGGCGCATATGCAGCCACCAAACCTTATGTTTCATGATTTTGAAGAGGTTACATCCTCTGATATGACCCAAGGTGTGGTGGTAGTGTAGTATGGTGTTGCCTTGTTGTATGGTGGGAATATAGGGCATCTTTTCACCTGTCTTTGCCCAGCGGCAGATATTGCCAGCATCAGTGGTGAAAGACTTTCATTGTCCTTCAACTTGGAGATGATTATTGAGTTGAAGCCTTCATAACAGGTCACCTCAGGGCAGAGGTACAACATTGGCCAATCTGGGTCCAAGCTGTCATCCCCAGTGATGGATGCTATGTAGAGGCGTGAGAGGGTGTCAGCTGTAACAAGTTCCTTCCCAGGCTTGTACTTGATGCGTAGCTGGTAGGGGGATAGGCGCTCAACCCAGCCTGCTTGGCGGCGGGTCAAGTGGGACTGTGTGTTAAAGTACTGAAGCAACTTGTGATCTGTTAGGACGCAGGTGTGATGGAAATTGTGGGATATTATGAAGCCGTTTCTAAGTGATTGGGAATTACCACCCAAATCCACATAGAATTAATTATTAACCACCAATGTGGCTTCAAATACCTTTTTGTAAAATTTCCAATTGTAATACCAGGATTAAGCAGAAAAATTCATCCTAACCAAAGTAGCCCAAGATAAATGGCCCAAGACAACATCAACAAACCTTCAGAATAAAATTCTGGACATTGGGAGGCAACACAATTTCAGTTTCAAGAATGGGGGGCTTCAAAATTGGTTGACACAAAATTAACATTGGGTGGCACCAACCACAAAGTTCCAACTGCAGGACCCCATCTTCCAGAAAAGATTTGGTTGAGAATTAGATTTTACAGAATATGGGTCATTATTTGTTAGATTAAGCCAAGGTTCCAGCTTAAATGATACCAAAGAAGTTAAAAGGCTTTGAAATGCTTAAGTCATAAACTTATATTTTTTGAACATTAGTATAATGCTTAGTTTACTGAAGAAAAGTTTAAGAGTGTAAAATATACAAATAATAGAAATAAATCTTATTTCTATTAACTGTATTTTTTGCTAAAACTCGTTTTTCTATTTTAATAAGCCAAGAATCAAATATATGAGTTGCATGGGAGAGTAATAGCAGCCCCAAAGCTATAATTGCTATTACCCTATCTTTGGCTCATATAATTAATTTCTTAGTTATTTTTAGAAAAAAAAGTTGTTGTATTTAAAAGACTATTTACCCTATGTGAAATATAAGTTTTTTATGTGTCCAACTTCATGAACATGTCCTACTAATCCTTTAGTAGTATCAGCTCTCTTTGTTTCTCTGTCATCTGTGCAGAACTTTGCACAATAATTTATTTTGGAGTACTCCCTAACATCCTCAAATGTCAAAGGTGAAACATACAGCTCACCATCTTTCATTAAATATGAAAGATTAGTATAAAATGCTTTGACTTCAAGCCAGCTTTTTCAGGCCTAGATTTTCTATCATAGATGTGAAAAAAGGTTTTTTGGGAAACATCTGAATTATTTACAAGTGTCTCATATAAACCCTTTCTTTCTTCCTCTCTCTCAAAAACCATTTTGAGATCATTTATATTTTTTATATACATCTCATTTTCCTTTTGTTTAAATATTTTAGATAATACACCAAAATGACCATCAACAATACTTTTGCCATGACACTCAACAAATCTGTTAAACTTAATTGTTCCTTTTATAATTTTAGGTGCCTCTTTAAAAAGATAATATAAGAATTCATAAGATCTGAAATGATTACCATTATCAGTCCAAACTTTAATATTTTTAATATTCTTAAATTTATTATTTTTAAGCAGACTTATCAAACACTGACCTGAAAACAAAGAGTCATGAGATAAAATTTCAGATAAAAAGTCATGATACTCATATTTAATTTTCTCATTTTCTTTAAAAGCAATTGCAAATCCTAATAAAGAAATAGGTATTTTCTCATAAAAATAATTAATTGTCTCTATAGGACCCCCACCTATTTTAAAGTTTTCTTTATATTCTATTACTATAACACATGAATTATTATCAAGATTATTTATATCAATAATATATTCTTTATTTTGATGCTTATAAAACTTTTCATGTAGGTCAATAGATTCCAAATTTTCTTTAATAGATTTAGGCAATGGCAACTTCTTTATACTCAAATCCTTTTTCTTCATTTCTAATGATTTTTTTAAGTTGCAAATGTTACACATATCAGTTTGCTTTATGCTTTTAATTATATTATTAGGAATAAACTTATAAAAAGTGGAAAGTGATATAGAAATATTGTTTTTATTTTCATATCTTCATAAATTTCTTTTTTTGTTTTCAATAATGAGTATTTTATTTTAGTTGAGTATTCACTCAATTCTTTTTGTAATTCTTCATAAATCAATCCAGGGGATTTTTTAGTGAATTGGCTAGTTGGAAATGAATTTTTTAATATATATTTTAAAATATTTTTTATGCTTTCTTTTTTTACTGAATCATTTTTTCCTTTTTTATTTTTTGAATTTAATGATGCTTTTTTAGCATTTTTTATTTTTTTAGAATATTAATACTCATTTTTTGTCATTTTAAATCTACATTCCCAAAGCTCTTTCAGACTGTAGCTTGATGTAACCAATGCTCTTAGCAAAGGAAGGTGCTTGGCAGGGGACTCTGACATCAAATCCTTTAGGTTGTTAAGGAAATCATCTGTCTTAGAATTTTGTATGATAGGTAAGAAGGTACTTTTTCCAAACTCTGTTTTTAATAAGAAATTCTCAACAAAGCTGTTAAGATCACTGCCAGCAGTAAAAAGGAATGCTTGTTTAAGAATAGAGATTCTTTCTCTCTTATTAGAAGCCCCCAGTGAGAAGAAGGGTGTCATCTGATGTGCAAACTTGATAGGTTCCATAATGATAGTGGTTGGGTTCCTTGGCTTGGTTAAGGCAGTTCTTGCTTGGAAATAGATGTGCAGTTATCAGAGAGGAGTAAAGGTGTGGATTGTAAAGTAAACTTCTGTAAAGTTGAGCTGTTTAAATACCATGTTAGCTGAGCTTTTGCACTACAGGAATAAATCCTCAAATGACCCCCAACTGATCTCCTTAATTTATCAATATCACCCCTGAAGTCTGATATCATTGTTTATTTACCCCTTTTTATATTCTGGTTAACTGTTGATATTTTGGCGAATAGTACTTCAATCTCACTCAAACTAGTATCATTAGAAAGCCCTTAATCTCAGCTTTCATAACTGTGCTGCAACTTTATATTTCAATACCAATTTAGTATCTTGAAGTGGCTTTGAATGTAAGCTTATAAAATTATTATTTGAAATAAAATATGCTAATTAACCCTTAAAGTATGATATTTTAATCAGTAAACTAAATTTAAAGTATCAATCATTATTTAGCTTACTTTTAGTAACCAACTCAAAAACCTTTTTTAAATAAGCTTAAATTTATTATAACTTTTAACAGTTCGTAAAAAATGAACTTAATATATCTTAAATCTATCAAAACAAAAATGTTATTTTTAATCACATATAAATATTTGCTTGTATAATTAAATTTGTATCTTATTTTTATAGATACAATGACTAAGATCATTTTCTATTTAGTTTAAATAAATTTTAACCTTTATAAAATTCAATTAAATAAAGCAAGATTTTGATACATTCTTTTTTATGTTTGAATTTTTTATACATATTATCTCTAGCATACAGTATAAAAATATAATTTTATTAAATAGTTGTATAAAGCTATTTTATTAATATTAAATACTTAAAATTTTGAAAAGAAAAACTTTTACTCTCTTATAAGTTATTATTATATATTTTCTATAAAATTCAACTTAAGAATAAATTACTTATGCTAAATGAGATCACTGAAATTTCAATAAAAGTTCAGTTTTAATTTTAGTTTTAGTTTTTTTAACTTTTTACTAGATTTTTCAATAAAAAAATCCAAAATTTTTTAATATTTATTTATTAAATATGCAAAAAAGCTATCTGCCCTCTTTTTAAAAAGAGGGATTCAAAAATTATTATACTTTAAATTAAATATTTTAAAAAAAGCTAAGATTTTAGGCAACAATTTAATTTCCAACAAAAAGCATCATATCAGTTTTTATTGTATTTTTATGTTGCTCTTTTTAGAATGATGTCATTTTGTACTAATCAGCTTTCAAGAAATAATGGTATATGAAATAAGATTGTTACTAGCTTTTAATACAGTTTAATTTAGCTGTAAGTAGAAAATGATTAATTTAATATAGGTTTTTATATTATAAGGATTAAATAAGATTTATTTTGATAAAATTGTTGTAATTATTTAAATTTATTGATAAGAAAATTAAAACAAAATTTTAAAGTGTTAAGTAGCACAGTTAATAGGAAACAGATTAATCTAACAAATAACGACCCATATATTGTAACAACCCAACCACAGGATGACTTTTGAAAAGTAAATTAGAACTGAGGATAAATGATTTTTATTGAGTAAAATTTTGGGAGGACTCAACTCTTAGAGTTGAAACAGTGAAACTTATTCAATATATATCAGAAAATTGACTAAGCAATACCACCTGAGTCTTGGCCTTCTATTTCTTCCACATTGTCAAGTAAGTATCTGGTCCAGGTTGCAAAGAACCCTTGTGTGATCAGTTTCTGACAACCATGCTGATTAACAAGCTCATATTGAGTGATCCTCAAATTACGCCAATTTATCAACATCAATTTTCAAGGAGGAACTGATTTCAGCTGACAGACTGGAGCAGCTGTAACCCATTTCTGATTGACTGTTTGATTTAAATCTGTTAACTTGGTCAATTTTGATAAAGGTTTCCCAGCTTTTTGAGCCTTCTTGCTTGGGCAGATAATTCCTGGCATGATGGAACCTACCATGACAGCGGGGTGGAAAGGTGGCCCCTTTCAGGTAACAGCGCCACTTCTTGATGCAGTGCACAATAGCTGCCAATTCTTTATCATTAATGGGATAGTGTTGTTCCAAGTCAGTAAGTTTCCTGGACTCATGTGCCACAGAGAGTAGGATGCCATTGTCAGTTTCTACCCTTAGCATGCCCCCTATGGCCCTGTCAGAGACATTGGTCTTGAGTTTGTACTGACGCTTTTGATTAGGAAACTGTAGTGCTGGTGCTGTTGTGAGCCTTTGCTTCAATTTCTCAAAGGCCCAATCTCTGATGGGGGTCTAATGGAAGCGCTGTTTGGTGTTGAGGAGCTAAGTGAGAGGTGCAATTAGTTCCCTGCAGTTGGGAATGAACTTGCGCATGTAGGAAACCATGCCTAAGACTGTCTGCACCTGGTCCATGTCAGTAGGGGGCAGCATGCTGGTGATTGCCTTGATTTGGCAAGGCTGGGCTTTATCCCTTAGACAGAGATGGTGTTCCCAAGGAATAGCAGCTCCAACTTGAGGAACTTGCATTTGGAGGGTTTGGCTTTTAGCTGATTTTTCCAAAGAGTGTTGAGGACAGCACAGAGGTGTTGTAGGTGTGTGGTTTGATCTTGACTGAAGACAATAATGCTGTCAAGGTACACAACCACACATTTTCCAATCAGTTCCTCAAATGCTTTGTTCATCAACATGGCAAAGGTAGAAGGAGTGTTGGTCATTCCAAAGTTCATGACCTGACACTCAAACAACCTGTAGTGTGTGCAGAAGGCAGTTTTTGCCTCATCCCCTGGTGCAATGCAGACCTGGTTGTACCCTGCGGTGAGATTGATCTTGCTAAAGACTTTCACACCTGCAAGTGCATCAAACAGGTTGTCAATAAGCAACAGGGGTACTTGTTCTTAACTGTTACCTCATTTAGGACGTGGTAGTCTGTGACCAGGCAAAGGGACCTGTCCTTCTTGGCTACAAAGAAGATAGCTGCCCCATATGGAGAGGGCAAGGGGCAAATGAAACCCTTATTAAGTGTATCCACAAGGTGCTGGTGGAGGGTCTCATATTCTTTTGGTGTTAAGAGGTAGAGGGGACGTGCTTTGGGAAGCAATCCTTGCAGTTGTACAGCATGTTGGATCTCCTGGGGAGGAGGTAGTTGATCCAGTGTTTCACTGAAAACATCATTATACTCCTTGAGGAGCGCAACAAAAGCTGGTGGGGACAGAGTAGTCAAGGGGAGGGCTGCAGGTGGTTCTGAATGGATAAATTTGACTGAGCATTGATTAAAGTCTAGTTTTCCCCCTTTAAATAATATGAGCCTATTTCTGTTATTCTGACAAACACAGTATCATGGATTAACTTGCTCATTTCCACAGGGTAGATCTGGAACCCCACCCCATTTCTATTGGAGGTGATGACAGAGGTATCCCAGTCAATGTAGGGATGGTTGTGACAAAGCCAGTCCAGGCCAGCAATTATGTTGTAGCTTAGCCCTGCCATGATTGGCCCAGAGAGCTTAAACTGGATGTTCCCCATTCTCACAGAGAAGGGTACCGTCTTGTGGGTGATTGTAACTCTGCGGGAGTCAGCTACTTGTACTGCCTTGAACCTGCTGGGCACCTGGTCCAGTTGTTGAGAGCCGGTAAATGCCTGGTCCACCATAGTGTGGTCAGCTCTGGTATCTACCAGTAATTTGTGGGTGTTCCACAGAAACAGAAGGGATAGGATAAGCGGGTTAATTTATTTGAGGAGTGGCTTGATTGCAATATGGGGTTGTCACTATCAACTTGAAAGATGTCCAGGGTTTTGACTTCATGAATGTTGTAGTTGCAGGGATTTTTTGCAAGTAGGGATTGAGAGGATGGGTCAGGTGGGGTTGCAAGGCCTCTTGTTGCTACAACCCCCAGGCTTTTCCCTAATCCTTGATCTGTGTTAGCTGGAGCTCCCCCCTTGCGGGGGCGTTTAGTCCCATTATCCTGCTAATAGGGCTGGCAGCGGCCTACTTGATTGTGGCTATTGCCAGGTGTTGTACAAGATTGGGATGGAGTGTCACTGATACGGCAGAAGCCCATTGTGGCCTGGTTGTTAGCCTCCACAATGGCCTTGTAGAAGTCATTGATGGAGGTACAGCAACCTACGGGGACCCACTTGCAGATATGGGGTTTTAACCCATTGATGATGAGGGTGAGTAGCATTGCATTTCCGTTGGTCACAGCCTTGGGGACAGCAGCAAGAGCTTGTTGCCAGGAGTCAAGGTACTAAGGAACGGAACCAGTTTGTTTGATTGCTAGAAGGGGAGTTCCCACAACAATGGGGGGGAAGGTTTTACTGTAGCAGGACTTGGCGGTGTCTTGGAATACTGCCCAGGTAACGTCAAGTTCTGGACTGGCCCAGTTGGTGAACCACACAGCAGTGGGCCCCGTGAGGCAACCAGACGCAGTGGCAACCCACATGGGCTCAGAAACCTGACAGATACAGAGGCAGGTTTCAGTAGATTGGAGCCAACTGACAATGTCAGCCCCTTTGACGCCACCAGCAAAGGATTTTAGCTGAAGGTTGAGCATGTGTTGGGACAAGTCTGACTTAGGCGGGGTGACGCTGGCATCACGCTGCCCGAGGCAGAGCCAATTGTATCACTGGTGATAACTAGCTGGTCTTGATAGATGACGTACCCGTTGGGGATGTCCCCCTTAGGGATTGGCAGGAAGTTCTCTTGTTGGGGAGTAGCCATAAGACCCATACTCTGTCCTTTCTTAGGGGGAATTTTGTTTTGGGTAGGTTGTGAACCTATCGCTGAAACCACTGTTGCAACTGAATTAATGAGGATTCATTATTTGATTTGGGGAAGACAACAGTCTAATAGAAAGGACAAGAATGAATAGAATAATATGTTGTTTATTATAGAATACTGTGATTAATATAATATATGGGGAAAGCCACTGGTCCACAAGGGGATGTCATTTTCCGTGTAAGGTTTGAAGCCAAGGAATAACTTGTGCAGAGATCACCAGGTCAAATTGGAAACGCTCCTAATTAGGAGAAAGTGCCCGCTGTTTTACATTACCATCATATTGATTCATGTTGTTAGACATGTCAAGGGGCACTCATCAAGCGCCCCCTGTGTATTGTAAGATACATTGGCAGGAAAGTCTGGAAATTTGGTTGCAACAGTAATGTAGGCAATGCCCACCTATTGATTGGCTGTGGAAGGAGTCACACCTGGGGTGGGGTGTAGACAGTCAGGTTCAAGTGCCAGGGGTATTTTCATATCTGTCTGGTAGGCAGGCAAATAGTTGTACTTCATGCAGATTTTGAAGGCTGGTTGCTTGCACCAAGTATCTTTGTGAAAGGCTATTTGTGGGGTTATATGCTGGGCCAGGTGGTCTGCATGGGGGGTTTCCTTCTTGTTAAGCTCCCTGTACTCTAGTTTAAGCAGATAGTTGGAGAAATGCAGTAGACTGAAGTGAGCACCAGGAGGATAATAAAACACAGGCTAGATTTTGGGGGCTTCCTCAGAAATGCAGGCTGTCAGCCCAATATTTTCTGTTAGAACAGTAGTAAAATAGAAAACAACCAAGACAAAATAAGGAATAAATTGGTAGACCCAAGGTTCCATAATCTTATTTTTTATTTATAAATGACAATAACAATTGTTGAGACTTCATGGAGTTTAAATATCATTTCAAATATTAAGTTTGGAATCTAGCCCATCAACTGATTGCTAAGTTGCTCAGTTTCTTCTGGCCCAAGAGCTCTAACCCATCCTAGATCCTTTGGCCCATCATTTCTTCTGCTGGAATGACCTTCACATGATGGCCTAATAATACCCTCATGGTCTTATCATTGCCACTGATGTTCCTGTCTTCCTGGACCAAATAATCCTCAGAAACCCCAATCCAGGTCAACCCTGGTCCCATGGTCTGAACATCTCCAGGAGAGTGATGGCATATTGATTCAGTTCTTCTAGCAATCTATACTGGCCCGGATTAATCACTGTCTTATGACGTTCCTCCATACTTTGCAAATCTGTGGCCTGGCAGATCTGCAAGTTTTGCTGATTATCCAGGTTGAAATCACAACTTGTTCCATTTATTTCATTGGTTAACCAAAAAAAACACAGGTGGACAGCCTGAGGGTCCGCAGGATCCTCACAACTATCAGAATCAGGTCCTGAGTTCAATTCTTTTAATTGGAGTTTTCTACTTATTTTTGGAGAAATGTCATTCATGACATCATCCACCTCTGACCCCTCTGATTTCTCAAGGCTAGACTACTTCTTCAGATACCTCTGGATGGCCTGCTTAGCATTGTTTAAGTTGTCTATGGTTCCCAAATGCTTTCCTCCAATGGATAGCCCAACCATTTCACATAGTACTGTGGTGTCCTTTAATGGGTCTGGTCACCATGCATATACTCCACTTTGTATTCTGCTGACTGTCCCACTTGGATGGGAGGGGCGCTGATTTGAGCTTCTAATGAGGAAGCAAAACTCCTTCTTTCTTTAACAACAACTCTTGGTGGAAAACATTGTGGATCTTCCAAGTTGGTGGCAATTCCAACTTTTAAGCCACTTTGCCTATCAACTTGACAATTTTGTAGGGTCTGCTATGCCTGTGAGCTAACTTCTGACTTGGTAAATACAGGGAAATCTTTTGTGAGTCCAAATAAACCTTGTCACCAACCATCAACAGCTTTCCTGAGATCCTTTTCTTGTTGGCAAAATCTTTGTAGGTCCTGACTTTCTGGTCCACATTCTTCTGGCAAGTAACCTGGGACTCATAGATCTGTTCCACCCATGAGCAATACATTGTGTTGGACTCCTTGGCACCAATTCTGAGGTAACAGGTAGGATCAAATTCATAATTAGCCTTAAAAGAAGACATTCCCATTGAGGTGTGATCTTTACTGTTGTAAGAAAACTGAGTCATTGGCAGAATTTATTACTAATGTCCTGGTTTGTATTGGCGTAACAATGAAGGTATTGCTCAAGAATCTGATTCACCTGCTCTGTCTAGCCATCATTCTGTGGATGATAGGAAGTTGACATGCACAGCTTGATTCCCAAGTCTTGCATTACTTGAGTCCAATAATGTGATGTAAACTGGGGTCCTCTGTCAGTGATCACTATACTGGGGCATTCATTTTGTGTTAGCACCTTTTTGTGAAAATGCTCAGCGGTCTCGCTGGCTGTACAGTGTGTGGTAGTAAGAAAAAATACAACATCTTAGCAAATCACTCAACTATCACCAGAATGGCATTGAATAATCCAGAGAGGGGAAGTTCCACAATATAGTCCATAGAGGCCAATCTCCATGGCCCTGTGGGGATTTCCAAAGGCCTTGGTAATCATTCAGGCTTGTTCCTTCTGGTCTTGGTCTTTCCACAGATTTTGCACCCCTCCAGGTACTCTGCCATGCATTGGTCAATTTTAAGTCAGGTATATTTCTGTTTAAGGCCTCAGAGTGTCTTAAGTCTTCCTGGGTGACCAGCAATCTTGGATTCATGATAATCCCTTAGCAATTTAATCCTGGTTTGGCCCTCTGGCACATAAATCCTATTGTGTAGCATCAAGATTATTCCTTTCAAGGAAAACCCAGCTTTATACAGAAGGATGTCCTTATTCTTGTCCAAGTTGATCACCTTAGACACTGAGAATAGGTCCACAAACTGGGCTTTAATAACGTCTGGTTGGCTTTCCCTAATCTTCATATAGCCCAAGTGAATGCCTAAGCTTACTGGATCCAAGAGAACTTGTGTATTGTTATTGCGCAACTCCACATGAGTTGGTACCAGGTCTACTCTTCTACTCAGTGCGTCCAGAGCTACATTAACCTTGCCAGGTTTTTAGTCAATTGTGAGAACATAATCTTCTAGCTAAAGAGCCCATCTAACCTGCCTCTGGTTTAACTGTCCAGGATTAAAGCAATCAACAAGATTTATATGATCTGCCAGAACTTTGACTGGAAACTCTGCACTGCACAAGTATCTCATCCAGTGCTTCAAAATTTTCATTATTACCAGCATCTCCTTATCATAGATTGGATAGCTCCCTTCTTCTGGTATCATATTCTTTTAATAATATGCTACAGGATGTAGCATACTATCTCCTCCATGCTGAAGGAGCATCCTATCTACTGCAAAGTTGGAAGTGTTGGTCTCCAAAATAAAGGGCTTAGTGTGGTCCAGCATTGCCAACACAGGAGCAGAAGTAAAAGCTGTCTTCAGTGTCTCAAAAGCCTTCAAGCACTACAGAGTCCATACAAACTGAACCTTGTCTGAACAGAGCCAGGTCAGGGGTAGCGTAATCTGAGAAAATAATTTGATGAGATCCCGGCAGTAATTAGCCAAGCCCAAGAAACTTCTCACGTCCTTCCTGCATTTGGGCACCAGCCAGGCTGTCACTGCTTCCTCTTTATCCTGCGCCATTGCAAAGCCACCAGTATTAACCATGTAGCCCAAGAATTCTACCTCTGACTGGAAAAACTCACACTTTTTTAGCTTTACATGGAGGTTTCCCTAGGTAAGTTGCTCCATTATCTGATGTAGATGATCCAAATGTTACTGGTGGTTCCAACTATAAACCAAAATATCATCCAAGTAGGCCACACAGAATTTATCCAGAAACACTTCCAAGACCAATTTCATCATATTCTGGAAGGTACTAGGGGCATTACATTACCCAAATGACATTACCAAGTACTCATAAAGACCATAGCATGTCTTGAATGCAGTCTTGTATTTTTTGCCTTCCTTGATTTTGATTTGATTGAACTCATTGCGGAGATCAATCTTGGAATACACCTGAGCTCCAGTCAATACATTGCAAAAATCATCAGCGTTGGGAATAGGGTAAAGTTTCTTGATTGTAATATTGTTCAGCTTCTGGTAGTTGACACACAGACACATTCCCACGTCCTTCTTTCCCACAAATAACATTGGCAATGAACAAGGGGCCTTGGAGACGCGGATAAAGCCTTTCTTAGTCATGTCCTTGATGTAGGACTTTAAGGCCACTTGCTCTTTGTGGTTACAACTGTATATTGATCTGTGGCTGGGCTGTGTATCAGGCATAAGATCAATCACATGGTCAAAGACAGAGTGACAAGGTGACCAGGTGGCCTCTTCCTCACTGAACACGTGAGTCAATTTCTGTAGCTGTGGGGACAATCCACCTTTCAAAGGTTCCATTCTCATCACCATCAGTTTCCCTGGTGTGGCCTGGTCCTCACTGAAGTAAAAGGGTGTAATATTGGTTTGGGGGGACTACCCAGAGTAACAGTCTGGTATTGGTAGTTTAAGATAGCCCCATGTTAGGCCAACCAGGATTCTCCCAAGATTAATGGATGAGGAATTCCCTTCATCAGCATCAAGGAGGTAGGATATACATTCAATCCCACCTGAACCAGAAGCTCCTGTGGGCAACCCCCACCTGTATTGGTAGTACATTTCCCTAAGGTGACACAGTACCGTTCCGTTGCCGCTTTCAATACTAACTCCTCAGTGAGTCCTACTTTCATAAAGCTTTTGTTGGCTCTGGTATCAATGAAAGCTTCTAACTGTCTGGATTGGCTGTCTGAGGGTATAGTAACAGGAATATACTAGTAAGACTTAGCAGTAGTGTTTATTTAGGCTAGCAAAGCAGTGTTTGGGGTCTTGTGTGAACATGCTTGAATAAGATGTCTGGTCTTATGACAATGAAAACACAGTCCTTCACGGTAGTGGCAAGAAGTTTGTCAGGGGTTGATCCAGGTCTTTGAGTAGGCAGTTCTTGGGCGGGTCTAGTTGATCCCTGACTAGCAGGTTCCTGGTTCAGGCTTAGCCCCTGCAAAGAGTTACAAGTTCATCCAGAGGAAGGGAAGGTGGGTGGTGCTTCAAGAGATCCTTCAGCCCTAGGTTAAAACTTTTCTGGTACAGGATAGCCAACAACTCATCTTCAAGCAATGCTCAATTCTTCAGGATCATAAAATCATTGGTGTAGGACTGAATAGATATCATATTCTGTCTGATTTCTAACATCTTGACAAGTGCATGGTGTCTAGTATCCTGGTC
The DNA here is from genome assembly GCA_014839935.2 of Entomophthora muscae. Classification (NCBI taxonomy): domain Eukaryota; kingdom Fungi; phylum Entomophthoromycota; class Entomophthoromycetes; order Entomophthorales; family Entomophthoraceae; genus Entomophthora; species Entomophthora muscae. Next base: position 42,969 of record QTSX02002457.1, on the reverse strand, counting down.
TTCCCCTGTTGCCATGAGTTCAGATTCAATTTTTGCATAGTCCAAACAAAACTCTGTCTTCCATAGTAGCCTTCCCAAACCAATCCAGTGTGTTGCCAGAAAGCATAGCAGCCATACCCAGGATCTTCTTGGTGCTGTTGTTATAAGCATCTGTGTTGGTCTGAAAATGCAGTTGTAGCACCAGCATGGCCTGTTGGGCCTCCTCCAGGTTTAAGTTGTCCATGTGAGGCATATCAATTTGGGAATTAGTCTGGGTCACTACTATGTTCTGAATTTGAGCAGGCCCAGCAGCAGGGCTTCCCAAGTCAATATCTTGAGTCTGTGTGGTCAGGGTCTTTTGTATCTTAGCACCTAATTGGGTCATCAATCTATAGGCGTAATAAGTGATAATCAATAAAAACATACAAGAGGCCCCAAGAATTAACAACATCTTGGGGCTCAGGTTACCAAGGTTTATAAAAATTGCCATAATGTCAGGATACCACATCCCAGGGGAAGACCTGTTAGCCTTGGCTGCCAACTTGCTCTGTTGGGAGGAGGGTAGAGCCCACCATAGGAGGGGTGCTAACTTGATGACATAAGATGCTGATTGGCCTACTAAATCCCAGAATCCAGCGGCTGGAACCATAGTGTCAACTAACCCAGCCAAGGTTTTTTAAGCAATGCCCGCATATTGGTTGGCTTTGGGAGGAGTCAGACCTAGGTGGGGTGTAAGCGGTCAGGTTTGGGTGTTGGGGGTGTTTCCATATCTGTCTGGTAGGCAGGCAAATAGTTGTACTTCATACAGATTTTGGAGGTTGGTTGCTTGCACCAAGTATCTTTGTAAAAGGCTGTTTGTGGGGTTATCTGCTGGTTCAGGTGGTCTTCACAGAGATTTCCTTCTCAGTAAGCTCCCTGTACTCTGGTTTAAGCAGATAGTTGGAGAAATGCAGTGAACTAAAGGGAGAACCAGGAGGACAATAAAACACAGGCCGGTTTTGGGGGTATGACAGTCCACATGTTTGGTGGTTTGCAGACGGGGCTAATGTTGGCCAAGTAAAAGTTTGGTTGTTTGTTAAAGGTAGAGGCCCAGTAGGGAATAATGGCTACTAGTGAAGGTAAGGACAAGCTAGTAGGTGTAAAGACTACTAGAGGAAGATGGTGTCTCCACCTGTCAGAAGATATTGGCTGCTGTGGGCTAGAGGTCCTCACTCAGCAGGGAACTGTGGCTGCTTGGGGTGAGGAATGAGATAGCTCAGCAGGGAACTTTAGCAGCCTGGAGTAGGGAGTGATCCAGCCTGATTGGTAGTGTTTGCTACTCAGGCTGGAGGATGTTTAGACCCTGGCAGGTAATGCAGGCTGACAGGGTAGAAGTTTGTGCCAGCATGGTAGGGGACACCTACCAGGGCTGTAAGTTTTGGACCCTTGGCAGGTAGCGCGGGCTGCCAGGTAGGGGAAGAGCTTTTAGAGCTCTATTTACCCTGATAGGTTTACAGGAGGTCTGTGAGCAATCATTCTACCTAATGGACTGGTAGAGTGTCCTTGTCTGTCCCTAAGGGAGCTTTGGGGAGAACCCAAAGTGAGAATTGGAGGGCATAGATTTGCTCAGAGGTGTCACCAAGGTGGTTTGCTTGGGGAAGCAAGCTGCAGAACTTGATGTGATCAGGTCTCTGGGAAGTAAAGCTGATTACTTTGCAACTGAAAGCCCAGATTTAATCACCTGGGTGAGTAAAAACAACACATAGACACTGATCTATGGTTGAATGGCCTAAGTGGATTGCTACTTTCAAGGGCCCAGTCAAATGCCAGTTCAATGTAGACTCATTCCTGGGTCTACAAGTTCTGGTAACAGGGACTGAGATAAAGAACCAAGGTGTTTCACATAATCAGCAGGGAAGAATAGTAAGAAGGACTGTTTGATCACAGTGAAGACTAGTTGAGGGACTGTTGGTTCATATTGAAGTTTGGAACCAAAAAAGGTTCTTAGTGAAGGTGGAACCAAGGTGGTTCCTAGTGAGGATAAATTGAAGGGCTCAGAGATCATGATGCAGGAGTAGCTGGTCATGATAAAGGAGTAGCCAGAGGACTGATAAGCTATTGGAAGACTGGAATGAACTGTTTAGAGACTAAGATGAGCTGTTTGTTGACTAAGATGGACTGATTGCTGGTTAAGTTGAAGAATTGGAAGATGTGGTTGAAGAACTGGTTGAAGGACCAGAAGATGATAGTGCAGGACTAGCTAAAGAGCTAGAAGATGACACCAGAGCTGAGGATACAGGAGCCCTGATGTTTGTTTTGTCTCTTGGAAGTGTAGATGTTTAAAGGAAAGAAGCAGTAAAAAAATTAATTAATGCTGCCAAAAGATATGATATAAAGATGGAATTAATTATCATATAAAAGGCAAGGAAAAGAAGAAATAAGTTGCAGTGTTTGAACTGTAGATTTATTGGAAGCTGATTGAGTGGAATGGTGCCAGAATAATGGACCAGTTAATGCTTTGGTGTGTGAAGTGTTTATTTGAGCGGTTTGAGCAATGGAAATTGATTTCCTAGTTGGATCCCAGTGAAACTTCAGAAATGGTCCATTTCTGCGCTCTGCATTTATTGGTTAAGTTCTGGGAGGTTTCCTGATGAATATGATTAGTCAGAAGCCAAAAACTTAAAGTATAAGCAAGGAAATAGGGAATTAATACTTTAGGCTTTTGAGAAAGTAAGTATATAAGCGTAAGTTATTATAGGAAAAAGTGAGCAGCAATGGTTTAAGCTTTTGAAGAAAGCCATTTTGAAGGCGGAACCGTTGGGAAAAGAACACTGTAAGAGGAAAGCTAGCTGGAAAGTTACAAGGTCTTTTCTGAGTCTTTCTGGGTCTTTGACAGAGTCTTTTCTGGATCTTTTAAGTTTCTGGCAAAAGGTTTTTGGAAGCCTTTTGATTGTCAGCAGAAGCTTGGTTAGACTGGTACAAGTGGAATAACAAGGCCACTAGATATATAAAGAGAGCTGAAGCCCAAGATAACGGAGCAGGAGCCTAAGATTAAGGAGCTGGATCCTAAGCGCGGTGCAGGAGTCTAATTCTAAGACACAGAAGTCCAAGTTTAAGGACTAGAAGTCCAAGACTAAGGTGCAGGAGTCCAAGACCAAGTACAAGGAGTCCAAGATATTGTTGGAGGACTCCAAGTATTGGCAAGCCCATATTGTTTCCTTGAACCCTTGGGCCATATACCAGAAGGTTTCTAAGGGGATCTTCCTTCTGAGAGTGAATAAAAGCCCATTTTGGCCCCTATACATATTTCTGAGATACATTTTACCTTACTAGAGAATGACAACCCCTTCCAGCTGGTCCCTGTCTATGACCCAGGACACACTTTGGGGACTGGTGGACAGGAACCCCACAGGGGGCTTCCTCAGGAATGCGGGTTTTCAGCCCAATATTTTCTGTTAGAACAGTAGTAAAATGGAAAAAAACCAAGACAAAATAAGGAATAAATTGGTAGAACTAAGGTCCCATAATCTTATTTTTATTTCAAAATGGCAATACCAATTGTTGAGACTTCATGGAGTTTAAATACTATTTCAAATGCTAAGTTTGGAATCTAGCCCATCACCTGATTGCTAAGTTGCTCAGTTTCTTCCGGTCCAAGAGCTTTAACCCATCCTAGATCCTTTGGCCCGTCATTTCTTCTGCTGGAATGACCTCCATCTGACGGCCCAAAAATAATATCCTTGTGGCCTTATCATTGCTACTGATGTTCCTGTCATCCTGGACCAAATGACCATCAGAAACCTCAAGCTGGGTTGACCCTGGTCCCATGGTCTGAACATCTCTTGGAGTCACTTCAAGGTCACCAGAGGCCCGGAGATCATGTGGCCCAGCGGCCCAGTTTTCTAACCTATCATCTGAGTTTCCTTGAGACTTCAACTTATCAAGATGAGTAGTAAATCCCTCCCCAGATGACCCATAAGTCAATATAGGAGTGACATCATGTTGATTCAGTGCTTCTAGAAATCTAGACTGGCCCGGATTAATCACTGTCCTATGACGTTCCTCCATACTTTGCAGATCTGTGGCCTGGCAGACCTGCAAATTTTGCTGATTATCCAGGTTCAAATCACAACTTTTTCCAGCTCTTTTATTGGCTAGCCGCAAAAAACACAGGTGGATGGCCTGAGGGTCCGCAGGATCCTCACAACCATCAGAATCAGGTCCTGAGTTTGTTTCTTATAATTGGAGTTTTCTACTTATTTTGGGAGAAATGTCATTCATGACAGCGTGCAAACTGGAATAGAAAGGATTATCTTTATTGTTGGAACAAGTAGAGATAATAAATGGAGCTCACTTAAATACCCCAGTAGTGAGCTATAAACATTTAAGAGGATAAATGAGTATGATGGTATTTAAAATGAGGTCTCACTAAAATTATGGCTGAAGATATTGCCTTTACCATTTTTGCATATACATGGAGCTTATTAATATGGTATGTGACATATATAAAGAAGAGATGCCAAGAACAAGCCACAAGAACAATCACAATTAAGCGGTGTTTTTGATTAATTTCATTGTAGAACAAGTACAGAGCCTTATTCAAACATAGATCAAGTGGTTCAGAGAGAGTCAAGAGTGGTTCACACAACCAATCAGCGTTAGAGTGGTAAGTGAAGTTGCTTAATAGGCTACTAACAATTGCAGAACTAGGAGCAAAAGTGGGAACAAAAGTTGAATGAATTGGATCAACATAAATAGGTAATATATGTTGAATAAATGATTTTAGACTAAAATGAGATTTGTCTTTAGGGTTCCAGGCTCAATCCCTGTCTGGCTCCAAGCCAGAGTTTAAACTGGTTTTTGAAATTTTTTGTTGGTTTCCTTTGTTTTGGTGTTTTATAAAATAGTCTCTAAACACATAGTGTAGTTAGGGAAGAATTCCCTGACAAGTTGGAACCTTTCCAGGGGTTGTCTCTGTTGTTTCAACAATAATCCACATGGTTTTTACACTGTAAACCTGGAATATTTTAAGCCATGGAAGCAAAGGCCCACAGAAGGAATCAGGTGATTCTGTAATGTACCAGTGCATATTCTTATAGGTTAAGAATTTGAAGCTCTTTTTGGTAAAGATCTTGATTGAATTATGCTTTTATGTCATGAATTGTATGATAGGTGTTAGGTTGAAATGGTATGCAGCGTGATTCAAAGAAATATAATGAAGATATAATAAACAAATTGTGAGTTGCTTGACAAGCAGGAGACCAAATTGGGAGGACAGGTTCAACATCTTGGATCTAATGGCAGTGTAGCAGAAGATGGAGGTAGAAATTGTCAGTAAGCAAATGACTTGCAAAGGGAAATTAGAAAAAGAATCTGAGGGCATCAGCATGAAAAAAGTGGGCCAGGTCGCAGCCATGGAATTGACGGCAACCTTGACCGCCACAAAGGCTGATCTTTCTAGGACAAGGGCAAACAGCCTAAGATACACCATCATTTTGGGATAACTTTCTTTTATTTTTAGGGAAATTAAGCTATCTAGAAGCTTGTTTCTAGAGGGGAAATGAGAAAGTCTTAAGGGAGTTCAGGATGGGTCAGGAGGGGATTTTGCGGCTTCTGATTGGCTGGCAAGAATATTTTCAGCAGTTGGTGGTCCTGCATTGGAATTTGAGTCAATGACGGCATAATTTGAAAAAGTTGGGCAGCTAGTGGGTCAAGCACTGCCATCCTAAATAGTGTATAAAACATAATTTTCTTGTCATAATTATTTGGGGAAAAATAAGGCAGGTACAGATTTTTGAGGGCTATTTGGGCAACCCCAGCTTTGACCCATTTTTTTGTCTATGACAGCATTTAAGTCATCTATTTCTTTCAGAAGTTTGACTGCAGTTCTCTGCTGATTTCAGGTTTTACGAGGGCATACTATCCCTTTCATTTGATTTTCTACCGTAACAGTGTGCTTCTAAATAAATATGTTGTCTGAGAAATTTAGCATGATTCTCATGTTCAATTGCTGTAACTGTGCTTTATTAGCAGAGTTACACTGGGGAAAATGGTTGGAAACTAGATCATTATCTTTATTGAGACATGGGAATTATATAGTTGGGGTAAATAATTATAAAAGGAACAAGATTGTGATGATCAATCAGTTGGATTGGGCAGGGGGTAATGTGATCCTTGTAATGAGTGAAGCTCCAAATCAAGCTGTCCACCAAGATAGATCATCACTGGTTCTTGTTGCTGGATTTAGTAATTTGAGTTAACTTCTGCATTTGGCTATGGGTCACGGGGAAGTCAGTTTGTGGGTCATAGATCCTCTTGTGAAGAACCTTGCCAGGGGTCAACCCTGCAGTTTTGACACAATCTTGATGTCTGGATTTCTAGTCTCAAATACATTATATATTCTACTCAGCAGTTGTTTAAATTTCAGTTTAATGCTGAAATGTACCCAACTGTGCATCCAAACGTTGAACTTATTATCTTAGGCACTGGTGCCTTATTTAATATTGGGGTATATTTTACTATTTCTAACCTCAATTAACAAGCTTAGTCTCCAATTTATACATATACACTTTAGAGGGCTTTCTCTTCAACTCCTAATGCAGACTTTGCCCACATTTTTTATTTATCTAATGTCAAAACAGCAGGGTTGACCTGCCAACAAGGTTCCAACTAAGCGGGTTTGTGACCTGCAATCCAACTTCCCGGTGACCAGAAGCCAAACAAGGAAGTCAACTTGAATATCCAGAAAAGGCAATATGAGCTAGTGATGATCCTGTACAGTGGATGACTTGATTTAGCGCTTGACTTGTTACCTAGATCAAGCCACCCCCCTAATCATCCAACTGATTGATCATCACAATCATGCTCCTACTATCCATGATTCACTAATACTATATAATCCCAATATCTCAATGAAGATAATTATCTGGTCTTCAAATATTTTTTCCCCTTGTAACTCTGCTGAAACAGCACAGTTACAACACTAATATAACTTTGAGTGGTTCAAGTACCATGTTTATAATAATATACCCATAGGCCTTTGACCCTATACTCAGGCATCATGTATTGCAGTACACATCCAAATGAAAAATGATATGATTTTGTACAGCTAGTTGCTCACTTGCCTATCAAGATAAAACCATGTCCTGAACTAAATCGTGGTTACTTCAGAAATCTAATCTTGTTTCTGTGATCAAACCCCCTTAAGAATTTCATATCCCAACTTTAAACAATCTCTGATGACTGAATAAAATACTTTTTTTCTTCTAAATTTCACTTCCCTCATAATGTTTTCATCATTTTCTTTAAATTTGCAGCAGAAATATTTTTCTAAAAGAATCCTTTGATTGGTTTTCTAGAAGCAGATTTAGGCTATTATATGCAACGCTTTTTGATGCAAGAGCTTAGTATTATTTTGAAGTCTTGCTTGTATAGCTTCCTAAGAAATACCCCAAGAGTTAGCAGATTTAAAAGATCTTTTAAAAAATTAGCTGCTAGGAAATCCATAGCTATATTTAACCATTTTTTAGATAAAAATGCAAGAAATATAGGAGCAGAATCATTAGTCTCAGAAAAAATTTGATGGCCTCTTAAAAACTATATTATGAATTGAGTAAAGACATCTTGTCAAAATAAAAACTAGATAAGCAAGGTCTCTCTGGCTTGTTTACTCTATAAGGCGTTACCCACCTTATTTCCAACAACAGTTTTCTGAAGAGCCAAGATCCAACATTACGACATCATTTCTAGCATTTGATATAGAAAATATTTTCTAAAATGCTAGAAATTATATCATAAAGTTAGATTTTGGTTCCTCAGAAAGTTGTTGTCGGAAATAAAGTGGGTAACTACAAGGTTGAAGAAGTATTTAAAAAGTTGCATATAATGTTTGTGTTTGGAGATATAGACAGCCCAAATTCGGTCATAAACTTAGATCAGAATGAATAAATTACTCATAATCTTGCAGGTAACTCAGCTGGAGCAGCAATTGATAGACCTTGTATCTTTTAATGATTTAACATAACAGAAACGTATTAGTTAGAAAATAATAAATGTAACAATATTGCTTGAACGGCTTAAATAAACAGATGCATGAGATGCTCTTCATATAAACCAGGCCCTGAAGCTGGAAGTTTACTAAAGAAATTTAAGTAAGTATGAAATAAGAAAAAAAATGTTATTGCTCAAAAGCCAAGACTTAGAATTCTTAATACTAAACCTTCAAACTTTCATCTATTTATTCTAAAAGCAACACTAGATGTTATTGAGAGGGATTATTTAAAGTGCTTAGAAGTTTTCTAGATCTATGAGGACAAGCTAAGCTCGACTTATTCTATGATACTATCAGTCTAAAAATCAGACAGAGAGAGAAAAGTTCTATCTTGGCTCTCAGCTTCTTCTGATGAGTACGAGTTATGTGATACCTCAGCAGCCCCATTGACAACTGTCTCTTCAGGCTCCTCTTCAGCTTCTAATTCTTCCAATGGGGGGTCATCAGTTCTGGGCAAAGTTTCTCTCAGGAGTTTTAAAATTTCAATTAATTTGTCTTCTTCGAATCTTTCTTCACACTCTTCGAGCAGCTTTTAAGGTCAGACAGAGGTATTTATAACATTATTTACCACATGCAGCTCTACAAGACTTCTGGGTCTGAGATTAAGAAGCTGTAGCTTTTCAAATTTTGTGAGAGAGTAATCAAGTAAACTAGTCAGAGTTTGCTTGACTTGATCCTCAGACTGAGTATTACAGGGAGTACTTTCCAGGTACATTTTAAGCTAATAGGACATCGCATTAAAAGCCAGAAAAAAGAAGGATTTTTAAAGTAAAAGTTGAATATTAAACCATAAGATCGGGGTTAAAAAATACTTTTCAATCCTGATTTATAATAAATCTCTTAAAATACAAAAAAAGTCGCTGACCTAACTTGCTACTCTAGTAAGATCTTGTTTGTTATAATAAAGTGAATATATTCAAAAATAAACATAGTATTTAAGGCTTCTGAATAAAAACTTTAAACGTATTGAACCCAAAAATGATCAATAAAGTTTAAAAAACAATCTACCTCCAGCTCAACAGTAGCAAGATTCGGTGTGTCAGAAGGTTTATTTCTTCCTTTACGCGATTGCACGCCCTGTTTGATGTAGTCATAAACTTCATAGTTGCTCAATAAAGCAGCACGTTCATTTATTATCTCCATCTAATTAAAATTTTAATTTCTGTATGAAGCTTAATAATCTTTGGTTATGGGGAGAATTGTTTTTTTGTCTGAAATGGGGCGATTGAAAAGACAATGTATCTACCTTATTGACTTGGTGCTTGGTTAGGTCCTTGATAGTGAAGCTTTGTTTTTATTTTATTTTTAAAAACTCAAACTTAACCGAAATGTGATTTTGATTGTGGATCGAAGTGTGATTTGTCGTGATTAGGGGTGCTTCGGCTCAGCTTCGGCTAGCTTTCGGCTCTGGGCCGCTATAGCCAGAACGGAATTCAATATTTAAAAAATTATTAAATAAATCTTTGAACCGAGTGACCCAGAACCAAAACTGGCCTCTGCTACCCAGGCTTGGCCGAGGAGGCTCTAGTCTTGATTCTATTGTTGAGTAGGACAAGGGTTCCATGATTTTGATCATATCAAGTTCAAAAAAAGATTTCAATTAAGATTTATGCTAGATGCAGTAAAATGTTGATTGCTAGATGGATACAAACTTTAACTGAACTTAAAGAAGTTTGTGCTGCAGATAAAGCTCAATTTCATCACGTCAAATACAGTAGTTTTAAAATCTATGGCGACAAACGAAATGAACTCAGATTTAAATGAAATGAACTCAGATTTAAATGAAATGAACTCAGATTTAAATGAAATGAACTCAGATTTAAATGAAATGAACTCAGATTTAAATGAAATGAACTCAGATTTAAATGAAATGAACTCAGATTTAAATGAAATGAACTCAGATTTAAATGAAATGAACTCAGATTTAAATGAAATGAACTCAGATTTAAATGAAATGAACTCAGATTTAAATGAAATGAACTCAGATTTAAATGAAATGAACTCAGATTTAAATGAAATGAATTCAGATTTAAGCGAAAATGAAATGAACCCAAATCTATTGTAAATCAATATAAATTCATTTATTTTTAATTTCGTTTAAATCTGAGTTTATTTCGTTTAAATCTGGATTGTTTTCGCTTGTCGCCATAGCTTTTAAAACTACTGTATAAAAAGTATAAATTCTCTTTTTGGATCAATAAGATTAAAATCTGAGAGCTCTACTTAATTAGGGCTGCGGCAGCCCAGAAAAGGGACAATTACAGCAAATGCTGTAATTGCCCCATCCTCGCTTCCCTGTAATCTTATTTTGGATTCCCCCAGCATAGTGGAATCTGAAATCACTAAAAAAGGTGATTTAAGGCTTTTTGCTTTCTGGATTTTGATATTTTACTATATATATTTATAATAAAAAATTCTAAGATAATTATTTAATTTCGAATTTGATTGTTTTAAATTTTTAAATTAAAAAGTAAAATATATATTTTTTATTGTAAAAAAATTCTGTAAAAATACACCCTTCTGTGGGTGAGGAAGGAAAAGATTCTCTCAAAATCATTTCTGGATTTTAGATGTGTGCTCTTTTTAAGAAAAGGAGCCACCTGTCCAAAATCCGATACAGCCCTAGGGCTGTGGCAGATCTGAAATGATGGGTGGTTTTTAATAAAGCAGCCATTTGTCTCAGATCTGGCTACAGTTTTTTTTGGAATCATAGCTTTACCATATCCACTAGTGGATGGTCTTTTTCAGATCTTTATTTAAATAAAAAAACATGAGAGCCTTTGTTTTAAATTTTAAAATTAAAACTTTATACAAAATTGAAAATTGAAAAATATTTAAAAATTCAACTTTTGTTATTAAGATATTAAGTTTCACTTTATAGGATTTCAGAAGAAAGCCTTTCTCACCTAATCTGATTTTTTAAAAATGGATTCCCCAAGTAAAGGGAATTGTCAGAAATGTCGTTTTTCCCTTTTTAAAACTCTTGGTTTGGAACAGGATTTGAACCCTGAACAAACAGGACCACAGGCCGCCAGTCTTGAGGACCAGGGGCCAGCCAGCCCATGTTTTTTGGAATCAAATCTCACAATATTTGACCTACAGGTGTCTGCAAGAGATTCCATCCCTTTCACAAATAATCCCTCAAACACTAGGGCTATTGATACACAAATTGATCCCAAAATTACATTTTTAAATGCAAAAATGGGAATTAATAAGGTTACGGAATCAATTCATTTAATTAGTTTAAATCCTCGTAAAAAATTGATTAATGAATGCGCTTTCAAAAGCAAAAGCAAAATCAAAAACAAATGCTCAAGACTAGACAACAATATAAATTCTAGATAAAGTAAAAATCCAAACTAGAGATGAAGGAAGCAACAGCAACAACAAAAGTGCATTTAAAATGAGCTCTAAAACTTCAAAGACAACCAATGAAACCAGATTTGAATGCTTAACAACAAATCACAAATATTCAGGGGAACCAAGCCAGAGCAGTAACACTCATCAAGGCCCATAATGCTATCTCCAAGATAGTACAGAAGAATACTGTAACCCAATAATTCATCTTACTTCTTATTGCATTAAATTGCATGCTGCAGCCTGCTGCAGTCCTGCAAGTGTTGCAACCAAGTTTCCAGACTTACCTGCTAATGTATCTTACTATACACAGGGGCACTCAATGAGCTGCCCCTTGACGTATCTAACGACATGGATTAATCTGATGGCAATATCAAATGGCAGGTACTTCATCCTAATTAGGAGCGTTATCAATTTGACTTGCTGATCCCCGCACGAGTTATTCCTCGGCTTCAAACCTTACATGGAACTTGCCACTATGCCACCCCCTTGTGGCCTTGTGGCTTTCCCCATATGGTATATTAATCCCAATATTCTACAATAAACAATACATTATTCTTATCATTCTTTCCTTTTCATTGGACTGTTGTCTTCCCCAATTCCAAATACTGAATCCTCATTGGTTCAGTTGCAACAGTGGTAGCAGCGGTAGGTTGACAACCTATCTAAAACAACATTCCCCCTAAGAAAGGACAGAGTACGGGCTGTATGGCTACTCCCCAACAAGAAAATTTCCTGCCAATCCCAGAGGGGGACATCCCCAACAGGTACGTCATCTATCAAGACCAGCTAGTCCTCACAAGAGTGTACAAATGGCTCCGCCTCAGGCAGTGTGACGCCAGCATCACCCTGCCCCAGTCAGACCTGTCCCAACACATGCTCAACCTTCAGCTAGAATCCTTTGCAGATGGTGTCAAGGGGACTAACATTGTCAGTTGGCTCCAATCTACCAAAACCCGCCTCTGTATCTGTCAGGTTCCTGAGCCCATGTGGGTTGCCACTGCATCTGGCCGCCTCACAGGGACCACCGCCGTGTGGTTCACCAACTGGGCCAGTCCAGAACTTGACGTTACCTGGGCGGCATTCCAAGACACCACCAAGTCCCGCTACAGCAAAACCTTCTCCCCCATTGTTGTGGGGACTCTTCTTCTATCAATCAAACAAACTGGGTCCGTTCCTGAGTACCTTGCCGCCTGGCAACAAGCTCTTGCTGCCGCCCCCAAAGCCGTGACTGACAGAAATGCAATGCTACTCACTCTCATCATCAATGGGTTAAAACCCCATATCTGCAAGTGGGTCCACGTAGGTTGCTGCACCTCCATCAATGACTGCTACAAAGGCCATTATGGAGGCTAACAACCAGGCTTCAATGGGCTTCTGCCGTATCAGTGACACTCCATCCCAACCTTGTACAACACCTGGCAATAAAGTGGGCTGCCGCCAGCCCCGTCAGCAGGATAATGGGACTAAACTCCCCCGCAAGGGGGGAGCTCCAGCTAGCGCAGATTGAGGATCAGGGAAAAGCCTGGGGGTTGTAGCAACAAGAGGCCTTGCAACCCCACCTGACCCATCCTCTCAATCCCTACTCGCAAAAAATCCCTGCAACTACAACATTAATGAATTCAAAACCCTGGACGTCTTTCAAGTCCACAGTGACAACCCCGTATTGCAAGCAAACCACTCCTCAAATAAAGTAACCCACTTATCTTATCTCTTCTGTTTCCGTGGGAACACCCACAAATTACTGGTAGATACCGGGGCCGACCACACTATGATGGACCAGGCGTTTGCTGACTCTCAACAACTGGACCAAGTGCCTAGCAGATTCAAGGCAGTACAAGTAGCTGACTCCCGTAGAGTTGCAATTACCCATGAGACGATACCCTTCTCTGTGAGGATGGGGAACATCCAGGTTAAGCTCTCTGGGCCAATCATGGCAGGGCTCAGCCACAACGTAATTGCTGGCCTCAACTGGCTTTGGCACAACCGTCCCTACATTGACTGGGATACCTCTGACATCACCCTCAATAGAAATGGGGTGGGGTTCCAGATCTACCCTGTGGAAATGAGCAAGTTACTCCACAATACTGTGTTTTTTAGGATAATAGAGACAGGATTGTACGACTTCAAGGGGGGAACTAGACTTCAACCAATGTTCAGTTGAAGTTATCCGCGCTGAACCATCTGCGGTCCCTCCCTTGACCTCCTCATCACCACCAGCGCTTGCTGCACTCCTTGAGGAGTACAAGGACGTGTTCAGTGAGACACTTGAACAACTACCTCCTCCCCAGGAGATCCAGCACGCTGTACAACTGCAAGGATTGTTACCTAAAGCACAACCATTATACCGTCTTACACCAAAGGAAGATGAAACCCTCCACCAGCACCTTGTGGAAGCGCTTGATAAGGGCTTTATTTGCCCCTCGCTCTCTCTATATGGGATGGCTGTCTTCTTCATAGCCAAGAAGGACGGGTCCCTTTTCCTGGTCACAGACTACCGCGCCCTAAATGAGGTGACTGTTAAGAATAAGTACCCCCTGCCGCTGATTGACAACCTGTTTGATAAACTCGCAGGTGCAAAGGTCTTTAGCAAGATTGATCTCACTGTGGGGTACAACCAGGTCCGCATTGCACCAGGGGATGAGGCAAAAACTGCCTTCTGCATGCGCTATAGGTTGTTTGAGTGTCGGGTCATGAGCTTTGGGATGACCAACACTCCTTCCACCTTTGCCATGTTGATGAAAAAAGCATTTGAAGATTTAATTAGAGAATGTATTGTTGTGTACCTTGACAAAATCATTGCCTTCAGCCAATATCAAACCACACATCTCCAACACCTCTGTGGCATCCTCAACACCCTTTGTAAAAACCAGCTGAAGGCAAAGCCTTCCAAATGCAAGTTCCTCAAGTTGGAGCTGCTATTCCTTGAGCACACTATCTCTGCCCAAGGGATAAAGCCTGACCCCGCCAAAATTAAGGCAATCACAAACATGTCACCCCCCACTGATGTGGGTCAGGTGTGTACCTTCTTAAGCATGGTTGCCTACGTGTGGAAGCTCATCCCCAATTGTGGAGAACTAATTGCACCTCTCATCAAGCTCTTAAACACCAAAAAATGCTTCCACTGGACACCTGCCAGAGATCAAGCCTTTGAGTTATTGAAGCAGAGACTCACAACAGCACCAGTACTACAGCTTCCCAATCAAAACTGTCAGTACAAACTTGAGACCAATGCCTCTGACAGGGTCATAGGGGGCGTGCTAAGGGTAGAAACTAACAATGGTGTCTTCCTCCCCATGGCATATGAGTACAGGAAGCTCACTGACTCAGAACAACGTTATCCAATACATGACAAAGAGTTAGCAAAAATTGTGCACTGCATCAAGAAGTGGCACTGTTACCTGGAAGGTGCTACCTTCCCACCCCGTGTTCTGACATACCACAAGTCACTTCAGTACTTCAAAACGCAGTCCCACTTGACACGCTGCCAAGAAGGATGGGTTGAGCATCTATTCCCTTACCAGTTGCACATCAAGTACAAGCCTGGGAAGGAACTTGTCACAGCTGACGCCCTTTCACGACTCTACATAGCGTCCATCACTGGGGACAATGGTTTGGATCCAGATTAGCCCATGCTCTACCTCCGCCCTGAGGCAACTTGCTATGAGTGCCTTAACCCAATAACCATCTCCAAGTTGAAGGACAACAAAATTCAGTTCACCACCAATGCTTGTAATGTCTGCCATTAGGCAGAGACAGGTGAGAAGATGCCTTACATCCCCACCACAAAACAAAGTGACACAATATTGCACTATCACCAAACCCTGGGTCACATAAGAGGGTGTAACCTCTTCAAGATCATGAAACAGAAGGTTTGATGGCCACGCATGCGTCAAGACATCTTGGATCTCTTCAAAGTGTGCGTGCTGTGAAAGAAGAATATGTCCAAACCTGCACCCCCCAAGTCTGTCCTGCCCATCAAGGCCATGGAACCCTTCAAGCAGTGGGCCCTTGACATTGTGGGGCCACTACCCAAAGACAGATTGGGGAAGAAGTACATTATCACTGCCATCAACTACTTCACTTACTGGCCAGTGGCCTGGGCAACAACTAACCACACTGCCACCACCATCACCTGCTTCATTGGCAAGGAAATTGTGGCCCGCTTTGGGCAACCCAACCGTCTCATCACAGATGGCGGCCCCAAACTTGTTGGATATGTCATGAAGGCATACTGCGCCAAGAACACGCTCCAACGTATAGTTATGACCCCCTACCATCCTCAATCCAATGGACACGTAGAGCGGTTAAATTGCTCACTGGTTCAACTGATTGCCAAGCTCTCACAAGAGCACCCCAACACTGCATGGACTAAGCACCTGCCCACCGCTCTACTTATCCTGCAAGCAAGAATCAACAGGGGCACGGGGTTCAGCCCCAGCACCCTGGCCTTTGGGACACCTGACAGTTTGACAGGGGTTGAACAGGGAAAACTACAGTCCAGAGTTCCAAAAAGCCTCCCCTAGTAACAACCTCATCCCTAGACCAATGGCGTGCCAAAGCCTGAGAAATTGAACACAAGCAAATTGAAGGAGGGACAAAGCACCTCAAAGCCAGGTACGCCGTAGGTGACCTGTCTACACCCTCAACCCCAATTCTGTCAAGTTGGAGTCCAACCACCTAGGGCCCTTCAAGATAGCCACTGTCTATGACAATCATACCTATCAGCTCAAAGATGCCCAAGGAAATACCAAGAAGCTTCACCATGATTGCTTGCACCCCTGCTGTGCCATCCCCACACAAAGGCTGTTTGTGCAGACCTTTCCAGACCTTCTGCAGACTCTGGTCTTGGTGTCTGACGGCAAGAAGGGGACAAGGGGGGGGTGTTGCAACCAAGTTTACAGACTTGCCTGCTAACGTATCTTACAATACACAGGGGGCGCTCAATGAGCCGCCCCTTGACGTATCTAATGACATGGATTAATCTGATGGCAATATCAAATGGCAGGTACTTCATCCTAATTAGGAGTGTTACCAGTTAAAACTGCTGATCCCTGCACAAATTATTCCTTGGCTTTGAACCTTATATAGAACTTCCCACTATGCCACCCCCTTGTGACCTTGTGGCTTTCCCTATATGGTATATTAATCACAATATTCTACAATAAACAATACCTTATTCTTATTATTCTGTCCTTTCCATTAGACTGTTGTCTTCCCTAATTCCAAATACTAAATCCTCATTGGTTCAGTTGCAACACAAGGCAATACTTGCCAATTTACTCCTGCAGGATCTCCTGGTAACCTCCATGACCACTTCCACACTTGACTTCAGTATTTAATCTGAGAAATTTCCCCTTTTCAAATTGCTCTAACAATTTTTTATTCATATCATCCCCAATAAATCTATATTTTCAAACTTCTTAACTTGATTAGTAGATCTAAAAAGGCTCCCCTTCAACAACATGAAGCTCATCCTCTTGGTATGGGCCTTTTGTGTGTTGATTAGCTATGGGCAAGCCAACATGAACTTAAAAAGTCCTGAAGCTATCCCCACAAATAAATCAGAGGATTTCATCTGGGATTGTTTTGGGCCATGTCGCTGCCATGCCCCCTATGTAGAAACAGCTCAATTTCCTCCCATTATTCACCCCAAGACCCCTTGGTTGGTTTTGAGGTATACCAGCGCCTATTATCTCTTAAACCATTTCACTCCCTTCCTGGGAAGATTTTGCTTATTTGGTCACATCTTATACATGTTAATGATAGGGATCCTAGTAGGGTCCACTCTAGTCAAATTCAACTTGGGAGCTCTCCTCCATTCCATTAGAGAGAGACTTCCTAATGAGTGGATCTCTGACTATGCCCTTCAAAGCAAATAGTTTAGTGCAAAAGTACCAGCAGTGACACATACTGAGCATCACAACTACTTGATTAATGGAGGCAAAGAGGCCCCTGCCATTGGCCAGATGAGTCTGATGTCTGCCTTGGTAACCAATCAGAACCTCATCCCTGAAGAAGGTGCTGATCAGCAAGCCACTCTCAAGAATAGTGTTCTATAACAGAAGGGTCACTTTGGCGCTCCTGCTCCTGAGAGGTCACCAAGGTGTTCTGGATCAAAGCCAGGGACCAGTCGGGTTGTGGTGTCATCCTCAGGGATACTAGTTCTATGGAAAAGATAACAGTGAATCCTTCAATGATTGCAAAAAGGAGAATGAGGATCAAGAAAGTCTTTATTAACACTGAAGAAATATCTTCTTAGAAACATTCTATGATATAAATTGTTCTGGGTCTTATCCATGCTCTTGCTCTGCTCTTCTTATAAATCTTCTTATTTGTCACTTTTTTTGGAGTTCTTTTGACAATCTACTCCTTCAGAAAGGACTTTCTAACACTTTAGAAGACATCTAATAAATCCAAACCAACCAGATGCATATTAAGCGCCTAACAAAGTTCTTGCTTGCAATCAAAAGATTTGTGAAAAGCTCCTTTAACTTTCCAGACAGCTTCCTACTTAATATTCCCTTTTCCTAAAAATCCTTCCTTCAGAATGGCTTCCTTCAAAAGCTTAAACCATTGGCACTCACTTCTTCCTATAATCAATTAAGCTTACACACTTACTGTGAAGAATTGTTGACCAGGGATTGTGGAAAGCTTAATTCATTAGGCGGTTATGGAAATTTAACTAGGGCTAATCAATTACTCTTCCAGAAATTAGTGTCAACTTATCATATATTAAATACATGATTAGTGGACCATGACGTTGTTTCCAAGAAATATTGTGCCACGCCGCCACCACCTTAAATAACAGGCGCCACAGCGCCAGGATTAAATATTCTTGGCACCAGAGCACCGCCTTAGTTTACATTGAGCGCTGAGACACCAGTACAATTATTTGCAAGCACCAGAGCACTGCAATAATTTACACCAAGCGCCAAGGCGCCATCTTGGAGAGAAAATAACGCTGAGACTCCAGGGTTGAGTTGAATGGCCTGTTTGACTCCCTGTTAAGAACTATATATGAAAGTGATTGAATATCTTAAAAAAATCACTGATTAATGTGCTAGCAGAGTGTGTCCTTGTGCTAGGCATTGCGGCATTGCACCCTAAAATAGAAGGTTGTCCCTTTTTCTGCCAACTCAACCCAGACTCTACAGTGCTCTGGAATGTCCTAGAAGACATTGCCAGTGACAGGTGATTATTAATATGAGAATATCCCTATATAAGGCGTTGGCAGTAAACACCAAGGAGCAGAATTTTTACCTACTTGTATAGGACCCAATAAAGTTAACTACTACAATCCAAATTGTTCAATGTCTTCTGAATCTTCACATTCAAAGGCACATAGTGAGTGTGTACCCCTGCCTCCTAATTCTTCTGTCAAATCTGCTGGTGTACGCCAATTTTCAACAAGTGGTGCTCACTACAGGGGTACCACATACTCCAACCAACCTTTGTCCTCTGAGTCTGACACGCTTCCTTCTATCCCCAAAGACCTAACTTGATTTGGGGAACATTACTCAGTAATGGAAACCAGCAATTTCAAGAGAGACCAGCTTTTCTGTCAGCAGGAGGATGTGATCAACATAGAATACCTACCCATACTTCCTTTCTGCTAATACACAGGAGTTCCTGTGGTACCGCTGGCATGCCTTACCCTGGTCAATTGCCAAGACCTGGCATCAGTGGCCTCTGGACTTTTCCTCAGATATCAGCTTAGCCAGGAGCCCACCAACAATCAGTTGTCCCTCTTCCACCAACACCCAGAGGCTCAACGCCTCATGGCTATATTTTGTAGTTATCTGGCAACTGACAAAGGGAGCCTCAAACGTTTCCCCACCCTCAAGAGGGCAACCAACTACTTGCAAGGATTTGTCTACCCTGTGCTACATCAACTACTGGGAGTACAAGCCCAACATCATTTGGAGCTTCGAGACCTGGTTACGTATGCGGAGCACCAACACCATTACCAGGACTGGCTAGTACAACAGTTGGACTCTGGGTTTGAGGAGATCCAAGCTTACACTCAAGCCAACAAGGAATACCAAGCCACCCTGGCCTGTCAGCTGGAGGACCTCACCCACCAGCTAAATAGCTGCTTGGTCCATATCATAGAATTGACTCTGAAGAATTTTGGTTTGGGGCCTGCCTGGGCCCGGGACATTACCCGCTAAGCCATAGCCATTGGACAGTACATAGAAGGGGCTCACATAACCAAGAGCAACATGGATGACCTTCTCGCCAAGCATGACACATCCCTGGAGCAACAAGGTAGTTGCCTGAGTGATCTGAACAAGAAGGTTGCCAACAATACTGACAATATCAATGAGGTGCAACACCTTACTTGGCAGGAGAATGAGGAGTCCATTAATATTACTAATGCTGCCAAGGCCGAGGTTCTGGAACTTTGAGACAACTTCATACAATATGACAACCATATCAAGGAAATCATTTGAGAAGAGGTCTCCCAGCTACGCCAGGAGCTCTCATCCCAATTTGTAAAGGACTCAACTACTGAGGGCCACTGCCACCCTGGACTTCACCAAGTACAGCAACAAGTAGAGGATATTGCGGCCACAAATAATGAGATGTTCTGGGAAATGAAGCAAGTACGTGACAAAGGAGAGCAGAGTATTGCCTCCCTCAAAGCCAAGCTGGAGGAATTACAAGCTGAACTGAGGGGACATGATGAGCGCTCTGCCTCCCAGTGTGCAGCCATAGAAGACTTCTGCAAAGGAATGGTCCAGTGTGCTAGGCTGATTGAGCGCCTTTGCTCTTCCCTCCAAAATGCAGAAATAGAGATAGCAGATACTCAGGCTGAGTTGTTGGACATCAGATGCCGCTTCACTGGCCAAGACTTGGGATGACCTGGCCTTGCTGCAATGCCTTCTGGGGAAAGCACCATGCTACAGCTCACTTCCAGTTCAGTATACAACAACAGGGCTACCTCATCCTCCTCAGGCTGCCAAAACCTCCCACAAGTCTTTGCCATCCCTCCCACACCTGTTGATATCCCACAAGCCCCCAGGGAGACTGGCCCAGCTGGGAGCTCTTGCACCAACTTCTTAGACCAAAGCCCCCGCAAAGAGTCTCTCCCTTGCTGTTGTCCCCAGGATAAAACCCCTATGCAATTCAAGCCAATGAACTTGCCTAAGTTTGATCCTAAGGGCAATGTACACACCTTCATCTGTCTTTTTGAGATGTCTATTTACAGGGATAACAACCAAGACAAGGCCACCACACTACTCAATCAATTAGATGCAGCTAGTACTGATCTAATCATCCCGCACATGCCCAAACACAATTGGTTGTATGCAGCGGCAAAGAACGCACTCTTATACAAATTTGGTAGCATCACTTGGGTTACTGAGAGGAAGAATGAGTTCTTGATGATTAGTTTCAGAAAAGATGAGACAATTGCTGACTTTGCCAACCGTTTCTATCTTGAGGCGCAGATCCTCACTGGCTCAGGGTTGCTGACTGTGCATGATGCCCATATAGATTTTTGTGCCACAGTAAAGCCCTACAAAGCCTTGTACCAAACTCTCATGCCAGCTTTCCAGGACAACTGCACCCTAGACGGCATGGTACACTACTTACGCCAGTGTGGCAACACTTTTGGACCCCCCAACACTGGATCAAAGCCCCACCCAGTCTCCAGCTACCCAGGACGCTCAGAGGCTCCCATCAACAACAAGTCCCTGTCAAAACCCAACATCACTAAGGTAGTCTGTCACCGTGGCAACTGGAAGGGTCATTACACCTCCAGTTGCAACTCAAAGACGGGTATACACGCGCTGCCCCCTTGGAACCTGAAGTGCAGGGAAAAGTCAATGTGGAGTAGAGGAGGAGCTCTCTACATCCACACAATCCACAAACGTTCCACCTGACCTACTCTTTATGCCTGACACCAGGTTCTTGGGTAATGCGCTCCATCAGGTCCTTGTCAATGATGTGTATATGGTACAGACCTGCTCCAAGGTTCAGACCTCTCAAGAGGCCACTAAGGAAGTGTCCAATCCTTACGCTTGCCAGTTATTAGACAACACACCTGGTACAGAACCTCAACGCTCAGGTGACGCTACCCCTCTTAGGGGCGTCAATGTGGCCATCCCCATGGAGGCAATGAAAGATCACCACCCCAAACTATGTGACAGTATTGTCAAATTTCTCTCCACTGCCAACAATTTAGACATTCACTTAGTAAACAATATTGGTTCTTCTTATTCTAAGTGCACTTACACTGATATTTTTGTGAATAAACTCAAAGTACAAGCTATCATCAACACTGGGGCCCCTATAAATATAGTGTCCTCCAAGTTAGTACGGCAAGTGGGGCTTGCTCCAGATATTGATTACAAGAAATGATATGGTACATATGGACTAGACTGTACCATCACCCAAGGAGCGTACAGCGCGCTCCCCTTACACTTTGGCTCTCTGGTGGTCTCTGCCCCAGCTATAATGCTATCCAATGAGAACTATGATATCTTGATTGGAACCTTGTTCATGCAACAGTATGGAGTAAAGACTGATCTTGAAAACAATGTCCTCAAAATATTGGGGCAGGCAATTCCACTGTATTACAACTAGAAAAACCCAGAGATGGGTAGCCAAACCACTCCCTATGTTAACCTTGCATATTGCAATGGTGTTGTCCCAGTCAAGTATTGTAAATTGGGGCGTCAGGTTAAAAATCTGACCACTCAAGTTGAAGAATATAAGGGTCTTTCATTGTGCGCCAACTCTTCTTACACTATTCCAACTGGACATCAGGTGCTAATGGATATCAGATTAGATTTACAAATCCCTCAAGGGCTTTACAGGGAAATAGAAGCCCCCTGTAATTGCTCTAGGCTAGTACCCTTGGTTGCGCCTGGCATTGTGCTACCTAATCATGGGCCCATAAAGGTGTTACTTTCCAACCTCAATCACTCTACTATTGATGTAAAACACCATCAAGCGGTGGCGTACTTGCATCTATTACCAGTAGAAGAGGTGATGGAGATACATAATTTTGGCACTCTGGATGAGTTTGGCCTTCCTTCAGAAGAAGTAATACCACCTGCCGTATGCACCATCATCCCAAAAGAGCAACTACAAGGACTCACTGTTGCCCAACAGGACGCAGCCCTTGCCCTGTTCAAGAAATACAAGGATATATTCACCAAGAATGACTTTGATCATGGGTGTGCACATAACACACTCCACCACATTGACACAGGCAAGGAACGCCCTATCTGCCTTTGTGCCATACAACGTTCTCGTGCCTCTGCTGCTGCGGTAGATGAGGAAATAGAGAAGCTGATCCAATTAGGTCTACTTGTCTCATCCAAGAGCCCATGGTTGTCCCCAGTACTCATAGTCAAGAAGAAAGATGGGAGCAACCGTGTTGTCATTGACTATCACAAGCTCAATAAAATCACTAGGAAGGACTCCTATCCTCTCCCACATATTGATGATGTGCTTGACCGCCTGGGAGGCACTAAGTTCTTCTCTGCAATGGATCTAATCTCTGGATATTGGCAGATTGAATTACCTCCCAAGGAGCAAGAAAAATGTGCCATAATAACTAGTCAAGGTCTTTTTCAACCTACCCAAATGCCACAAGGACTGTGCAATGCACCTGCCACATTCCAATGTGCCATGTATGATATGCTTCATGATCTCAAGCTGAGCTGCGTTTTAGTCTATCTGGACGACATCAATGTCTTTTCACAAACATTCTCTGATCACCTTCAACACCTTGAGGAGGTTTTTTGGTGCCTAGCAGCCGCTAACCTTAAGGTCAAACCCAGGAAGTGCAATTTTTTTAAGAACCAGCTTGAATACCTTGGCTTTGTGGTTGACACTGAAGGATTACAGCCCCAGCCTGCCAAAGTCAAGGCCATAGAGAAAATGAGAGGTGCCATCCAACAAACAAGATGTCCAGGTGTTTCTGGGTATGATTGGTTATTATTGACGCTTTGTCAAAGACTTATCAAGGAAGGGGGAGGCCCTTTTCCATTTGCTGAAGAGTGATGTGCAATTTGACTGGACCCCAGCCTGTCAACAAGCTTTTGACACCCTACGCTTGAGTCTCATGAACGAACCAATCCTGCAATACCCAGACTTCAGCCGTGAATTCATTGTTCAAAAAGATGCCTCACTGACTGCTGTGGATGGTGTGCTTTTCCAGGTGGATTCCAATGGTGAAGAACACCCTGTAGCCTACTGCAGCAGAACTCTGAACGTCCATGAGTGTAACTATACCGTGACTGAACAGGAGTTCCTGGCAGTGATATACGCATACAAACAATTTTGCGTATACCTACATGGCGTTCACTTCAAAGTAATCACAGATCATGCATCATTAAGCTGGCTCCAGAACTTGAAAGAACCTGAAGGGCGCCTAGCACAATGGGCCCTAAATCTCCAGGCCTACAACTTTGAAATATCACATAGAGCAGGCGTCAAACATCAGAATGCAGATGGATTATCTCGGCTACCAATGGTAGCCCACCTGGCTGATGTCTCTGATCTACTTTAAAATAAGATGCTGGCAGGCAACTACCAGGAAAAGCCTGCAGAAGTCCAGCACACACTAGATAGGCTGCTGGAAGACACCAAAATCAAGAATGGGTGTATATTGAAACACACTTTAGAAGGAATAAGAATAATGCCCAGACCATCAGAACAGGCTGATCTAATAGTTTGCACTCATAAGGCAATAGGGCATGGCGCCTTCTGGAAGACACTTGAACAACTAAAAACCACATACTTTTGGGAAGCCATGGCCTTTGACGTACAAGAAACACTGAGCTGCTGCAAAGAATGCCAAGGGGAAAAGCCCTTCAAAAAGTCAACATCCTACCACTTAGCTTGGCCTAACTTTGCTTGGCACACTGTCTCAATTGATGTCGTAGGACCCTTGCTAGTCAGCAACTATTGCACTAAATACATCATTGTTGCAATAGATCACTTGACCAAATGGGTGAAAGCAAAAGCAGTGCGCAACTTAGGTGCTAACACTACTGCAAAATTCCTACTTGAACAGATCATATTACATCATGGTTGCCCCCAAGTTATCCTCACTGACAACAGCACCAACTTTACTTCCCACGTGATGACCAAGCTTAATAAACTTATGGGAATCTGAGGAGTATTTTCAACACCCTACCACCCAAAGTCAAATGGAATGGTAGAGAGAGTTAATGGGACCTTAGTAGGCATCTTGAGGAAATTGGCTGCTAACCGCCCCGCTGAGTGGAACACGTTCCTGCCGCCAGCTATCTTTGTCTACAACATTGCCACTCACTCCTCTACAGGGAAATTTCCATTTCAACTCCTACATGGCAGGCACCACACGTTACCCCCATTCTTTACTCCTGAATTGGGGAAGAAGACAACCAGTCACCCCATGTGTATCACCAAAGGCTTGCCCAAACATTAATTCAATTACAGTCAGAAGCCTATTCTAATGCATTGGCCAAGAAGATAAGGAGTCAGGAAAAAGATAACGTTTGCCAGACCTCTCTCCAAGAGTTCCAAGTAGGCAACTGGGTGCTCTTCCATAACACACATGGATTTGACAGAGCGCACAAACTGGCCACCCTATGGATAGGCCCATTTGAAATCATCTCCTGGACGTCCACAGACACCTATACTAATAAAGAGGTTAAGGACAGACAGATGATCAACTGGGTACACGCAAAGTTCCTGAGGAAGTTTGTAAAGGATCCCCCTTCCAAATAATAGAATGATATAACTACAAGAACTAAGTATATGGGAGAGTAAAAGAGAGGAACCAAGACAAACAAAACAAGAAATAAAAAGAATAAATTATAATTATAAATAAAAATAAGGAAGCAATGCTTTATTGCTAGACTATTCAGGAGAACAATGCTCAGAGCCAGAAGAATGAGACCCACTGCCTGGAGGCCCATTTGAGGTACCTGCAGAAGGGACGCCGCCTGCAGGAAGACAGGGGATGTAACAACAACTGGGTGAGGAAGGAGGGCGCTTTGATGCTGAAAGGGGAACCAGAGGAGCTACCAACTTGTATTCATCATTGTACATTTGGTTACAGACAAAGGCAAGAGCCACCAACATTTGGCACCACAACAATTGGGAATTGCGGGACATACTGGTCCAACCGCACAGAGGCAAACAAAGATTACTCTTGTTAACTAGACATCCCCAGTCACCACAAGCAGAGAAGGTAGAGCCTATAGTTAGACAGTCAAGCAGCACGTCCTCCATGTAGGAGTAACATGCTGGCAAGGATACCTTTGACTGATAAGCTATCCTGCAGAAGTGTTCAAGGCAACATCCTGCAAAACCCACAGCGCCAGAAGAATACGCCTTGGGAGGATACCACATGAAGTGGGCAACAGACACAGCCAAGGGAAGATACAACTGTGGATTGTTGGCCTTCACTGCCTGTACAAACAAACGCAAGGCCAAGGAGAAGCAACGGGGCGTGTTAGCCTGAAGGTCCAGCCCAAGAGTACGGGTAAGCTCAGGATCAGCAGATTGCTCCAATGCTCAGATGCAAGCAGCCTCACAAACGTATTGGTTATGCTGGGTGATGGTATAGACATGCTGCAAAGAAAATCCACTGTTATCTTTGGTTGTGACGTGCAGACAGAGGCCAACCTCCCTAATTAGCCACTCCACGTTGTAGCTACCGTGGTAATGAGCAACCAAGCAGATTGGCATCACAGCGTTGTCCTCAGCAAACAATGCTTGGACATATACATATAACATCTCTCTGTGGTGGCTTACCCCAAATCAATTGATGATGGAAGGGTAGGTGGATGTAAATTCACTGCCACCTCTGGCTTTGGACCGCTCAATCTTTCCTCATTGTACTAAGAAAGGTCCCAAAACGCCCGCCAAACCCCTCCATTTGTTGAATGATTTAGCTCACACAGTTGATGAGAGGTTTGTGCTGGCTTATCCTGTGGAATCCCTGCCTTTGGTTGCTCCTTCCTGGGAAGAAACCCTGGTTAATTTGGACTACCTATTAGCCTGGTGTTGTCCGTTTTTAAAAACTATCAGAGCCACCCAATCAGGTGTTGCCACATTGACGCTTGATAACCCAGTTGACCCCCAAATGCCTGGCATCTCTTCCAGCCAATCAGATTTGATTTTGGAAATTGGAGTGAAACTCTCCAGTCCCCCTGAGCCCATCCAGCAAAGTTTTGTACCTAGCCAATCAGGCTCATCCCCAACTGCCATGTGACCAGTTTTTTGCAATCCATTCCTTTTAACCAAGCAAGGGGACTTTCAGTCCCCTGCTTGTCTATTTTCCACTTACATTAAAGTCTGGAGTCACCTGCACCTTAATTTTCTTAATTTTGAGTTGCCTGGAACCAGTTGTGTCCCTAAAGCTCAAAATATTAGAGTGTAGCCCCTGCCCTAAGCTTACCTTTAGCCAGCCGGTTTCGAACCCGGCTTCTCTTCTGGCTCCTTGTACAAGTGTTCTTTCACTTAGTTGTTGTCTCTTTTGCTCTTGCCTTCAAAATCAAAGTTCAAAGCTCAAAATTTCAATTGAATATTCCTATAATTTCTATTATTATCTCAAATTTTCCTTTAAAAATCATTGTTTTTGAAAACAATTTTGCTTGCAGTTATAATCCAAGGGCCCCAAGACAACAGCAAGGCTACCCAAACCTGTTCTGCTGTTTTCCCAAGGATTTGCCAAAGACTACCCTAGTCTTGCCATTTTCTCTCCGTTTTCTCCAGAAACTATACCATCCTACCCCAAATTTTGTGCTGGTTCCTTCTATGATACTGTTGGCTCTTAAATTTGTTGTCTTTTCCCTGGCTCTGTTTCTCTTGCTTCTGTTGTCCACCTCCCCTGACCTGTGGGGGAAAATCTCCTCATCGGCCCGTCTGGTAGATAGCGGCCCTGCCAGTCTCTGGGACCTCCCCAGCAGTCTTCTCTTTTCCAGAGAGGCTGTGGTTAAGAGCCTGACGTGTGACAATCTTGACCTGGACGTTGTGGAGCTTGCTTTGCCTAGTTCTGAAGAGGTAGTGCCCCCCACACCTCCTCTCCCCTCCATGGTTCAGAAGAATGTGGTAACCCCCGGTTCCTCCAAGGTGGCCTCTCCTGCTCCTACTCGCACTCCCTGGTTGCTCACTGGTCTGATTCTAATGGGTTTGAACGCCTACTTTCCCCAGTTGTCCCTGGTGTCCTCCCTGTGGTCCCCTCTCCAAGCAGCCATCCCAGTTTCACACTGGATGGCATCCTGGTGATTTGTTGCACCAGGATGGGAGCCAAACTTAGTTAGTTTAGCCCCTCTCTCTCACATAATAAACAAGCCAATTTCTTCTGCCTTTGAAGCCTTTTGCTACTGGGTGTGGAGCTTACTTCTTGCCCTCATCCGAGCCATCTTGGGATCTCTCCTTGCTGGATTCCTCTCAGTGTGGGCTGTGTGGTCACTTCTGTCCTCTTTCAAGTCGTGTATCACCGAGAAGTCTGCCTCTCCCTCCACAGCTTCCTTGGCTGCATCTGCGGTAAATATTACCCTGGTGTCACCCTGTACCCCCCCCTCTGTGGCTGTCTGTGAGAAGGTGCTGGATGCTCTTGGTGAGCTGCAGCTCCGCCTCTCTGCGGACTCAGCCTCCACAGACACCCCCATCTCTGACGCACAAAGATCAGTGGCCCTCTTGGATGCACTTGATGGAGACGCTCACCTCTGGGTGCGCACCCTCCTCTGTCAAAGCCAGGAGCTTGGGGACACCTCCTCCCTCCTCACATTGGTCTCCTCAGTGGTAGCTGCCCCAGGTTCCAAGGCCTCAGTAATATTTGAGACTCTCCGTTCCAAGGGCCTTGCCCCTGATCTTGCCGCTCATGTTGAGTGTTTTGCAGTGAAGGCTGCCTCCCTGGACCTCCCTACTGAGATGGCAGTGGCCATGTTCTGCAACTCCTTAGATGCTGCTTTGGCTGACAAGAGTGTGTGGGATCCGGCTCCTACCTCCCTCAAGAAGGCATTTGCGTTAGCTCGCAAGCTTGGCGCTAAGACGGCTTATCAGCCCAAGTCTGGTGTATTGGCCCACCTCCTGGTTTCTAAGCCTGCCCAGGGAAAGCCCCCCGCGGCTAAGCCCCCCAAGACGCCTGCCATCAACTTGATGTGCCGCCCTTGCCAGGCTGCTAACTGGCTCACCTCCACAGGTTCCCTCCCTGTCTTTGCGGCTTCAGCTGCCATTACTGAGGTCTCTTCCTGCAATCCTGCCGCCTCCATTCTGACCCTGCAGAATAAAGAAGATCTCTCATATTTCCTTTTTACTGCAACCTTCTATACCAAATCTTGCCAAGCTAAGGCTACGGTTTTGGTAGACACAGGAGCTGCAAGCAACTTTATGGACCTGGCACTGGCTCAGTCCTTGGGTTTGTCCTTGCTTCCTCCCCAGAGCCTGATTGCTGCTAGCCAGGTACTGGCTCTTAGTTACCCCCTCACTAACCCACTTAGTTACTGTACAGGCTCCCACGTGTTTGTGAGTAAATTCTCTGCTGTGGAGGACCTCCTGTATCCTGTAATTGTGGACGTGGGGTGGTGGCGGCGCCACTTGGTTCAGATTGACTGCCTCACCAATGAGCTTCACTTCTTGCTGGACGGGTGTCCTGGGTCATTCGCCCTCCTTATCCCGGGGTGGGAACCGTCAGAGTCATGCCTACCTCTTACGGCTTCTCCAGTCTCTCCTCCCAAACCCTTTTCCCTGCCGGCCATACTGGCTCCCTTCAAGGACGCCTTTGACGCTACCCTTTCCTGCGCCCTCCCTCCACACTCTTGTCACAATTTGACCTTCAAGACAACGGTTGACCTTGTGAAGATTGACGCCCTAATGTACCCCCTCAGTGAACTGGAGGATAAGGCCTTGGGCGCTTGGTTGGATGATATGCTGGCTAAAGGGTGAATAGTCAAGAAGGCCTCCTCAGTGAGCTCCCCGGTAGTCTTTGCTAAGAAATTGGATGGATCCCTCCGGCTGTGCGTTGATTATACCCTTCTCAACAACATCACCGTTTTGGACTGTTATCCCCTCCCCTTGGAAGAATCAATTTCTCAGTCCATTGCCAAGTCTTGTGTCTTTTCAAAACTGGACCTTGTTA
This sequence comes from Entomophthora muscae, assembly GCA_014839935.2. Taxonomy (NCBI): domain Eukaryota; kingdom Fungi; phylum Entomophthoromycota; class Entomophthoromycetes; order Entomophthorales; family Entomophthoraceae; genus Entomophthora; species Entomophthora muscae. The sequence goes on along the minus strand of QTSX02002457.1, from coordinate 13,507 downwards.
ATGCCTTTAACCAGGTTTGTGTGGCGGAGGGGGACAAGTGACTTACTGCCATCAAGACTCAACGCGGCTGCTTCTAATTCAAGGTCATGCCTTTTGGCTTGAAGAATGCTCCTGCAATCTTCCAGCAAGTCATTGAGGACACCTTGGGAGACCTCCGCTTCTCTTGTGCCGTGGCGTACATTGATGACATTCTCATCCACTCCCCCACCCCTGAGCAGCACGCTAAGGACCTAGTGGCTGTGGTGGCGGCCATTCACAATGCTTGGCTTTTCATCAAGCCCAATAAGTGTGAGTTCTTCAAGTCTGAGGTTAGTTTCTGGGAAACCTAGTCCTGAAGGATGGTCACGTGGTCTCTCCTGACAAGGCCAAGGCCCTTTGGGAGTGGGCTACCCCCCGGAATCAGAAGGAACTACGCTGCTTTCTGGGCACAGTGATCTTTCTCAAGAAGTTCTCTCCTGCCATCTCAGAGCTGGCTGCTCCCCTACACCCCCTAGCAGGCAAGAACGCCTCCTTTGTGTGGACCCTGGCATGTCAGGAAGCCTTTGAGGCCATCAAGCGGGTTTTTGTCTCCACCCCACTCCTCTGTCACGCTGACACAAGCAAACAGTTCATTGTGGCTTGTAATGCCTCTAACGTGGCCGCTGGGGCGGTTCTCCTTCAAGAAAACAACGGTCAGGAGCTCCCGGTTGCTTACTTTTCCAGGAAGTTTGCCCCCAACAAGTGTTCCTGGGCGGTGTTTGACAAGGAGCTGCAGGCTGTGGTAGACGCCATCACCCATTGGCGCCATCATCTGCAGGGTGCTCAGCACAAGTTTGTGGTCCGCACAGACCACAAAGCCCTCTGCTACTTCTGCAAGCCTCAGAGGCTACTCCCTTGCCAGGCACGTGTCATGCAGACGCTCTCGGGTTACAAATTCAAATACAAGTTTGTGAAAGGGGAACTTAACATCCTCCCTGACCTGCTGAGTTGCAACCTGGCAATGTACCCAGTGAGGGGTGATGAGGATCCTCAAGTCACTGTCATCCCAGAGTCTTTGGTCCTCCCGCCGCCCGGTTCACCCCCTCTCCACACCCCCGCCACAGTCCCGGCCCCTACCCCCCAGCTCCTGGTCATTGGTCCCGCCCCCTCCCCGGCGGCATCCCCACCCTTGGCTCTCCCTGGAACACTCTTGTATGACGTCCTGACGGCCTAGCACTCTTCACTGGACAGCCAGGCTATCTGCGCTAAGCTGTCTCCGGACTCCGCATCCAACAGTCCCTATACTCTCAAGGATAGGATAATTTACCAAAATGATAAGGTGTGGGTTCCAAAGGAATTGCGGCCGCGTGTCATGACTGAACATCATGATCCCCCTCTGTTTGGTCATCCTGGTACCAAGAAGCTGCTTGAACTCATCAGGCGTACCTACAGCTGGGCCGGGATAACTAAGGCAGTAGGCCCCTGGATCAAGAAGTGTGTCACTTGTGCCCGCTCCAAACCAGATTGTTCAGGGAACAATGGCCTTCTCCACCCCCTACAGCAGGCTCAAGGCCCATGGTCATCCATCTTGGTGGACTTTGTGGTGGCCCTCCCCTTATCTGGAGGCTTTGATTCCATCATGGTGGTAGTGGATTGGTTTACCAAATATTCAGTTTTCATCCCATGCCTGACCACTCTGGATTCAGTAGGGATGGCAAAACTATTTGTAAAACACATCTTCTTCAACTTTGGTCTACCACAGGAAATCATCAGCAACCGGAGTCCCCAGTTCATGTCCATGTTCTGGGAGTCTCTGCTGGGGATCCTAAACATTAAGCCATGCAGGTCCACCTCCTTTCATCCCCAGTCAGATGGCCAAACGGAAAGAGTCAACCAAACCATTGAGCATCACCTCTGTTGCTACGCAAATGCCTCAATGGACTCCTGGTTGGATGATCTCTCATTAGCCCAGTTTGCCTACAACAATACTGTGCACGCTTTGACAGGGGTGTCCCCATTTCAGGCTACCCTGGGGTTCTCCCCAGCATTTGTGATAGGTCCCTCACTCCAGGAAAGTGTACCAGCTGCTGCAGACATGGCAGCTCACCTCAAAGCCATTCATCTCAAAGTCCAAAGCACCCTGACTAAGTCCATTGAAGCGTACAAGAAAGCGGCGGACAAGAATAGACGGCCTGCTCCCCACTACCCGGTAGGCTCCCTTGTGATGTTGGATGCCACCAATATCCAAATGAAGGTCCCCTCAAGGAAGTTTGCTCCCAAGAGGCTGGGTCCCTTCAAGGTTCTAGAAGACAAGGGTAACAGCGCATTTGTGTTGGACCTCCCCCCTCCTATTGGATCCACAGTACCTTCAACGCTTGTTGCCTGTCCCCTTTTGAGGGGGACCTCCCCAGTACCCCAGACCCCACCTTGGTGGATGGATCTCCCGAGTATGAGGTAGAAGCCATAGTAGCCTCACATAAGATTTGCAAGTCACTTCAGTATTGTATATCTTGGAAAGGTTATCCCTCTTACGACAACAGCTGGGTAAGCTCTTCCAATTGCGGAAATTGCTGGGACCTGGTACAGGAATTCCATAAGAACAACCCCTCGGCACTTGGCCCCCCTAAGTCCCTTTTGGCACTCAAGATCCCCAAGGCAAAACAAGAACTTCTCAGTGGCTACGCTTCCCCAGGGAGGAATCTGACCCCAGGAAAAAGGAAAGGATAATGTAAATTCACTGCCACCTCTGGCTTTGGACCGCTCAATCTTTCCCTGTTGTACCAAGAAAGGTCCCAAAACGCCCGCCAAACCCCTCCATTTGTTGAATGATTTAGCTCACACAGTTGATGAGAGGTTTGTGCTGGCTTATCCTGTGGAATCCCTGCCTTTGGTTGCTCCTTCCTGGGAAGAAACCCTGGTTAATTTGGACTACCTATTAGCCTGGTGTTGTCCGTTTTTAAAAACTATCAGAGCCACCCAATCAGGTGTTGCCACATTGACGCTTGATAACCCAGTTGACCCCCAAATGCCTGGCATCTCTTCCAGCCAATCAGATTTGATTTTGGAAATTGGAGTAAAACTCTCCAGTCCCCCTGAGCCCATCCAGCAAAGTTTTGTACCTAGCCAATCAGGCTCATCCCCAACTGCCATGTGACCAGTTTTTTGCAATCCATTCCTTTTAACCAAGCAAGGGGACTTTCAGTCCCCTGCTTGTCTATTTTCCACTTACATTAAAGTCTGGAGTCACCTGCACCTTAATTTTCTTAATTTTGAGTTGCCTGGAACCAGTTGTGTCCCTAAAGCTCAAAATATTAGAGTGTAGCCCCTGCCCTAAGCTTACCTTTAGCCAGCCAGTTTTGAACCCGGATTCTCTTCTGGCTCCTTGTACAAGTGTTCTTTCACTTAGTTGTCGTCTCTTTTGCTCTCGCCTTCAAAATCAAAGTTCAAAGCTCAAAATTTCAATTAAATTTTCCTATAATTTCTATTATTATCTCGAATTTTCCTTTAAAAATCATTGTTTTTGAACCCAATTTTGCTTGCAGTTATAATCCAAGGGCCCCAAGACAACAGCAAGGCTAACCAAACCTGTTCTGCTGTTTTCCCAAGGATTTGCCAAAGACTACCCTAGTCTTGCCATTTTCTCTCCGTTTTCTCCAGAAACTATACCATCCTACCCCAAATTTTGTGCTGATTCCTTCTATGATACTGCCGGCTCTTAAATTTGTTGTCTTTTCCCTGGCTCTGTTTCTCTTGCTTCTGTGGTCCACCTCCCCTGACCTGTGGGGGAAAATCTCCTCATCGGCCCGTCTGGTAGATAGCAGCCCTCCCAGTCTCTGGGACCTCCCCAGCAGTCTTCTCTTTTCCAGAGAGGCTGTGGTTAAGAGCCTGACATGTGACAATCTTGACCTGGATGTTGTGGAGCTTGCTTTGCCTAGTTCTGAAGAGGTAGTGCCCCCCACACCTCCTCTCCCCTCCATGGTTCAGAAGAATGTGGTAACCCCCGGGTCCTCCAAGGTGGCCTCTCCTGCTCCTACTCGCACTCCCTGGTTGCTCACTGGTCTGATTCTAATGGGTTTGAACGCCTACTTTCCCCAGTTGTCCCTGGTGTCCTCCCTGTGGTCCCCTCTCCAAGCGGCCATCCCAGTTTCACACTGGATGGCATCCTGGTGATTTGTTGCACCAGGATGGGAGCCAAACTTAGTTAGTTTAGCCCCTCTCTCTCACAGTGGAGGGCAACTCTTTGGAGTTGCAATGAGCACAAAGTAACATAGAAGGCGTTGCAAGCAGGGAGGAAGCTGTTTCAAGGATTATATTGTTGGATCAATCCTGTAAATCCTCAAAGCCAAGACAAGGAAGTTGGATCAAGGGCGCCTCAGTCTCCGCAAAAATAGAGTCTATCTCCCCTTCCCCTTTGACATTTGTGTCTGCGCTGCGCTCTGACCCCGCCACTGTGGTATCAAATCCTGGGCTCTCAACTGACAACTGCTAATGGGAAGTAGCTGGTTCAGGAAACAGACCCAAGAAGAGTGTGGCATTTGCATAAACGCCTTACAATTGACATCCGTCATACCAGCCATGAGGTCTTGGTAGACTTGGCGCAAGGAAGGTGGGTTATTATTGGGGGCGCTCATGAGGAAAAGAATGAAGGATAGCCCTGGTCAAGTGGGGGGATATGTGAAGAATTGTTGACCAGGGATTGTGGAAAGCTTAATTCATTAGGCGGTTATGGAAATTTAACTAGGGCCAATCAATTACTCTTCCAGAAATTAGTGTCAACTTATCATATATTAAATACATGATTAGTGGACCATGACGTTGTTTCCAAGGAATATTGTGCCATACCGCCACCACCTTAAATAACAGGCGCCACAGCGCCAGGATTAAATATTCTTGGCACCAGAGCACCGCCTTAGTTTACATTGAGCGCTGAGACACCAGTACAATTATTTGCAAGCACCAGAGCACTGCAATAATTTACACCAAGCGCCAAGGCGCCATCTTGGAGAGAAAATAACGCTGAGACTCCAGGGTTGAGTTGAATGGCCTGTTTGACTCCCTGTTAAGAACTATATATGAAAGTGATTGAATATCTTAAAAAAATCACTGATTAATGTGCTAGCAGAGTGTGTCCTTGTGCTAGGCATTGCGGCATTGCACCCTAAAATAGAAGGTTGTCCCTTTTTCTGCCAACTCAACCCAGACTCTACAGTGCTCTGGAATGTCCTTGAAGACATTGCCAGTGACAGGTGATTATTAATATTAGAATACCCCTATATAAGGCGTTGGCAGTAAACACCAAGGAGCAGAATTTTTACCTACTTGTATAGGACCCAATAAAGTTAACTACTACAATCTAAATTGGTCAATGTCTTCTGAATCTTCACATTCAAAGGCACATAGTGAGTGTGTACCCCTGCCTCCTAATTCTTCTGTCAAATATGCCAGTGTACGCCAATTTTCAACACTTACTTACTCAAAAGCTTGAATTATTAATTCACTGTTCTCTTGCTTATACTGTCATGGCCCATACCAGAGTCAGGCTGGACTCCCACAGGGGAGGCGGGCCAAGCCTGGAAGGCCATGTACACAATAGGTGCAATTCTGACCAGATAGTTGACTGCAGTAGCTAGGGGGTGCCAACTCCCAGTATGGGGCACAGCCTGGTTGGCCAGCCCCAATACTGTTATATAGAAAAACCCTAACTTACTGAAATCCTGAGCATGAGGCGCGTTGGGTGGAGGGGGAGTAGTAGGAATCTCCTTCATGCTGGGCAGTATGATCACTCTTGGGTGGCCTGAAGGGATATCCAGGTGGTGGGGGTGGTAGACCTCCAAATCTAAAGCTCTAGACGGTTTGACCAAAGGGATAGAGCTGAACCAGGTGGGAATGAATAGGTATGTTTATAGATTGTAGTGGATTCACAAATAGATGCAAACAGAATAATTAAATTTGACAAAAATATATAATTCCTGCAAGAAGATAATGATTTCTGGGCATAAACTCATTTATTTTTAAGATGTCAACAGTGAGGAGGGCTTTCCCCCCTCACTACTTATACTTACTGATAAAGATGCAACTTTTTGTGCCACCAGGGATCTGGCAGCAACATTTTTAGTTGAACTTACAATTTTTTCTGGGAATTGTGAACTAGAGCTTAGGGAGGGACTATTATTGGTCAGGATACAGGAACCTTGCTTGAGCTGCAGCATGCCAAGGTGTCACAGCTATTTATAGAACCCGCAAGCAATCAAGTGCCCAATTACACTCCCAATGTACCATTTCTCAATAATTAAGAGGCCTAAATTTTTTAATAGAATTAAAGCCAGGGATTTGAGGCTAGTGCCTCTTGAATCCTGGACCATTTTTTAATCAAAAGGGGAGGTTTCTTTCTCTGGGAGACAATTGGTAAGGATTCTCATGTTGTGGGTTGTTTGGCCTCTAGGAAGGCCAGCTGATTGTCCAGGGCATTCTGGGCCCTGACATATAATTTAAGATTTTGGATTTCAACCAATCATATTCATCAGGAAACATGCCACAACTCAACCAATGATTACAGTGTCCAAAATTTCACTATTTCTGAAGTTCTATTGTGATCCAACTAGGAAATTTATTTCCACCGCTTGAAGTGTTAAAATTTTGCACACCAAAGCGTTAACCAGTTCCTTGTTCCAGCATCAGTCTTCCCTGCATTCAACCTCAACCAATTTAAATATTAGAATACTATTTAAATTTTTCTCCTTGATCTTTTTCAACATTTTGCCCTGATCTTTACTCTCATAGAGAATCCAGGAAAAAATCCCACCAAAATGGCTTTGTATCATTCTCTTATAGCAAAATACCTTCATCTACCATAGGAACTTACTAAGGAAACCTTTTACCTGAAATTTCCTCAACATCCCTCCTTGATTTTGTTACTACAACAAAATCAAGGCAGAACATTCCACCTTCTGCTACATCAGCAAATTAATTTTGAGAAATGTTGGAATTTTTCTCAAATTTTTCCAACCTTAACCTAATAGCCTAGCTGTTAGGAAGCCAGGTATAGGTAGAGGCATTAGATGACTCAGGATGGGGTACTGCCAGGCCAGTGGATAATGCCTATCATAGGATGGGTGCTAACTTGATAATATAGGAAACAGATTGCCCAAGCAAAGACCAGGGCCCTGAGTTGGGCACCATAGAGTCTATCATTTCTGTCAAAGTAATGTAGAGTACTCCAAAAAGTTGAGTGTACATGGTATAGGTGGTGGCAGGAGGTTCCATTGGGCATTCAGGTTGTGGGATTAAGGGCAGAGTCATGGGGACCAAGTATGCAGGCAGATAATTGTACTTGTCTTTGAACAATAAGGGCGGCACATTGTACCACTTTTCTTTGTGTCCTATGTATTTGGTCTCTATAGTACTTGCCAAGGGATCATCAATGAGGATGGTCTCCAAGTTGTACTCCAAGTAATCAGGGTTGGGCGGGTATTCAGTAAAATGCACAGGTCTAAAGGGGGCTCCAGGGGGGCGGTATAGTGCCTGAGGCAGGTTGGCAGGTTAATCTCTGGAGGGGGCAACTACTGATTGTCTACTGGCCGGAGTTGAGATGAAAGATCACTAAGACTAGATAAGATAGGATTTGTTTGAACCAAAGGTTCATAAAACTGTATATTGAAAATGATAATAGGGTCATCCCCATACTGGCAGGGTTCTTATACCATGTGGTTTTGTTTCCATGCTTTTTGCAGAATTCAGGCCAGTGAACAGTTCACTGGAAGGAGATGTGTTGCAACTAAACTAATTAGAGTCCAGTACTTGATTGAGGAAGACAAAATTCCAATAGAAAAGACAGAAATAAATAGAATAGGTATTTTTTATTGTAAAATATTATGATTAATATACTATATGGGGAAAGCCACAAGGCCACAAGGGGGTGGCATAGTGGCATGTTTCATGTAGGGTTTGAAGCCAAGGAATAACCTATGTGGGGATCAGCAGGTTGAATTGGTAGTGCTCCTAATTAGGAGAAAGTGCCAGCAGTTTGATACTGCCTTCAGATTGGTCCATGTTGTTAGATACATCAAGGGGCGGCTCTTTGAGCACTGCCTGTGTATTGTAAGATATGTTAGCAAGCAAGGGGAGAGACTGAGTTAAAACACCCCCTTGCCCCCTGCTTGTTGTCAGACACCAGGATTGGAGGTTGAAAGAGATTTGGGAAGGTCTGCACAAACAAATTTTGTATGAAGATGGTGTGGCAGGGGTGCAAGCAATCATGGTGGAATTTCTTAGTGTTTCCTTGGGCATCTTCAAGTTGATAGGTGTGGTTGTCATAAACTGCGGCTATCTTGAAGGCCCCCAAGTGGTTGGGTTCTAGTTTGGAGGAATTGGGGTTGAGGGCATAGACGGGGTCACTTACGGGGCTATCTGGCCTCCAGGTGCTTCATACCCCCCTCAATTTGCTTGTGTTCAACGTCTTGAGCCTTGGCACACCACTGGCTCAGGGAGGGGTAGGCAGCAAGGGGGCTTCCTGGAAACTTTGGATTGTAATTTCCCTTGTTCCACCCCCATCAAGCTGTCGGGTGTTCCAAAAGCCAAGGCGCTGGGGCTGAACCTGGTGCCTCTGTTGATCCTTGCTCACAAGATGAGTAGGTCTGCAGGATTCCTGATCACCAGTCCCCAAAGTGTGTCCTGGGTCATAGCCCGGGACCAGCTTGGAGGAGTTGTCATTTTCTTGAAGTGGGAGGTGGCCTGCTATAAGTTTTTACTTAGCCTGCATGACCGCAAACTTTTCCAGTACTTTTCCAATCACCAGGTTGGCATCCCCATCATGCACCTGTACTTCAACTGGCATCAACCCCTCTGTGGGCCTGTACCAGTCTTTCAACAACCTAGTAAACTCATTTCCTATGAACTCCCTCCCTCAATCTGTCATCTCAAGATGCCTAGTTAATCTCTCCCACTTGTCAGGATTGACAATTCTTTACCCCTGGAAACCTGGTCCCAAGGGCAGGATTCAAATCCTTGAATCTGAATTCCTGTGGGCTGCCGGCCCCATGGACCAAGGGCCTGCCCGCATTTTTCTGAGATTAAGCCTCCACAAGCTGAAGCCCCTGCTAAGTCCAAAAGCCAGAATACCAGCACAGGTTCAATTATAATGGTGCCTGAGGAGGAGCTTCTTAAATTGCCTAATGGAGGCAGAGAAAGTTCCTTTGTGAAATTCATGAATCTGAAGTCCTCTTGGATGACCAATCAAATTCCCCTGCCAAGGGAAATCACAGGCTTTAGGCCTGACCCTGTGATCACATCCAAAAATCAAGAAAATCAAGTGACCAATTTGGACAGTCTGACCAATGAGAGAAAACCCAGCCAAGGTGCCATTTTGCCGCTCTCACACCTGGGCCTCCTGGCCACCTGCCCGTATTTCCCCCAATATTTTGGTGAAACCATCATGAGAAATACTAAGTTTAGAGAGGGGATGCTATATATGCCTATAGATTCTGCACTCAAACCTTACTGCCATTTTTGAATAAAGGTTATGTTATTTTGGCTCACACAGCTATTGCCTTATTTTGTATTTGCCATTTACCAATTCAGTACAAGATCTCCTGGTCCTTCTGCCCCACCACCTGCAGTTTTCTGTCCTCCTGGTGTACCCTTTGGGCCCGTTCATTTTACTGACTACCCTTTGAAGCCCTAATACAAGGACTATACCCCATAAAAGATACTACACTTGATCCTTTGGCCCGCATACAATCTTCAGTTAGATACAACCTTCAAGTCCCGTGGATATTCTCAACACCCAAGTTGTTCAGAGGGAAATTCAAATATCTCCCTGCTTACAACCTCCCCATAGAACCGCCTGTGACTCTCAAACCTATGCCTGCTTCCTCACCCAATCTTCCAACCAACCACACTGGTAAGCTGTTTTGGATTGTGTTCATCACCTTCACAGGGGTGATTGACACTATAATCCCGGCTGCTGGCCTGTGGTCCTGGGTGGGCAAATCTGTCTCCTACCTTTTTAAGTTAGTTTCTCTTTTGTGGTAGGCACTACCTATAAAAAAACTGGCCCAAGTTATCCCTGAAAATGACAGGTTGGCCACCCAAGACTGAATCCCTGACACCAATCCTCCTGGGAAGACTTACTGGTGGAAAAACTTCTACAACTTTGACAATAAGTATCTTCCTCCCCTTGACTAGGGTAAAAGATATGGGGTAACTCACTCATAGGGCTTACATTTATCACTAAGAAATTTAGGCAGGGGTCAAAATAGGCTTTTATTCAATTTTAGAAGGAATATCCCCTTAGAAACCTTCTGATATATTGCCTGGGTGTGGGACACAATATGGTTTTGCCAATACTTGGAGTCCTCCAACAATCTCTTGGACTCCTTGTACTTGGTCTTGGTCTTGGGCTCCTGCTCTTTGCTCCAGCTCCAGTTTATTATTCCTAGCTACAACTCCTTAGTTTTGGGCTTCTGCACCTTTATCTTGGTCTTCAGTTCCTTCTTTAGTCCTTTTGGCCTTTGTGATCCACTTGATCCAGTCCCTGAAAAGGCTCATATAGCTTCCCTTTTTATAGCTTCTTGTTTCAGTCCAAAATCTCTCTCAGAAATCTTGCTTTCCAAAGCTTAAAATATCCAGTTTCTCTCTCTCTATAATAGATTAAACTTAATAACTTACTTCAGCCAATAAAAGCCCTGAATTTTCTGCTTCTGCACCTTATATTTTAGGCTTTAACTCTTAAGTTAAAGCCCTCAAAACATTAATTGGATAAACTTCAACTTGCAGCCAATCAGACGCCTTGATTCAACAGTTTTGCCAAAAAGTTCACCCAAACAACTTGCTCTTGACTATGGTTTGAACCTAAAGCTGTCTTGCTTCAGATAAACAACTGCTCCACGTTTCAAACAGTTTTGCCATAATTCCTGGCACATTTCTCCGGCAAATCTTGAGCGCTCTTGCCTATGTTTTACATAGGGGATTTTTGAACCCTCAATTTTTCAACGTTTCTCTGAGTTTCCCCGCATTTTCTTCAAAATTTTGCAACTTTGAAATCTCCTGTTGCTTGCCATTTGCCTCTCCTAGTTGTTCTTGGCAAAATTTGCTTATTTGTATTCACAGTTTCTCTGTTCTGTTTCCGGCCTTTGTCTAGCTTCTTTCCACTCAATTAAGTCTTAATAGAATTCAAGTTTAACCATTTTTAATTGTTTCCTTTTCTTTCCCCTTTTAATTTTTTCTTAATTCTTCTATTATTTCCTTCTTTTTTAATTATTTTTCTTAATTATTTCTTAATTATCTCTTTTTTTACTTCTTTTCTTTTATATACTTAACTTTCCAAGTCTTTTCTTCTCAACTCCTAGTCTTCTCCTGATGATCTTCTCTCATTTCTTCTGCTCCTTCTTCTAGTCTTTCTATGACATCTTCTGCTCTTTCTACTAGTTCTTCTCCTTATCTCCCTTGGGAACCTTTTCATACTTCTTCTGCTAGCCCTTCTCTGTCATCTTTCATTCCTTATGCAAGTTCTTCTCTGGTTCAGCCACAACTTTTTCTTCTCTGTTTCTTCTCTGGATGAATCACCAAGGTTCTGTTCTTGGTATGAACCACCTAGGTTATGTCCTTCTCTGTAGTCCCCATTACTAACGCCTCAGACTCAGGCAATAAGTCTCTAAAAGTGAGTTAGTGTTTGACTAGGCTCCCATTAGTGAACACCACTTTAGTTCATTAGCCACATACAATACTCATGTCTGTGCAGCTTTTTTTACTCACTCAAGTGGTGAGCTTGAGCTTTCAGTTGCAAAGTAACCAACTTTACTCCCCAGAAACCTATCAATTATCAAGTTCTGCAGCTGCTTTCCCAAGCAGCTGCCTTGATAATGTCTCTGGGCATATCCATGCCTCTCTGGTGACTTAAAGGCCTCCTCAAAGCTACCAGGAAGACATAGACAGGGAAACCTTACCCTCAAACTAGGTAAAGTTTGCCTCCTGCAGACCTCTTGTAGGTGGTCTTAGGATCTCAGAGCTTCCTCAGCCCATTCTTTTCTAGCAGCCACAACTTCACTATCAGTTTGAAGAACCATCCAGGGACTTTTCCTGGATAATGCCTCCTCTCAACAAACATTTGCCTGTCTTAGGCCACCATCCTTCTCTAACTTCAAGCATTGAGTTTTTATTTCAGCCAAATCATCCCTTGCCTGCAAACTAACTCCATGTGGATCATCACAGTAATACCAAGAAGCTTCATCACAACTTATTGTGTCCCTACTGCATCATAACTGCCCAGAGAGGGTTTCTACAGAACTTATTGGATCTTTCACAGACCCTGATCCTAGTGCTTGACAACAAGCAGGGGGGAAAGATAAAGTGTTGCAACCAAGATTGATCCCTCACCTGCAAATGTATCTCACAATGTACAGGAAGCAGTCATAGAGGAACTACATGATGTATATAATGGCACTAGACATTCTTTCAACCAACGTCAAACTATGGGCAATAAATTCTAATTAGGTGTGTGGCCAATCCCAAGCGCTGATCTCCTGATTAGATATTTACCACTCACATCATACTTGGATCCTGCCACTAATTCACCCCCTGGTGGGTTAATGGCTTCCTTTTCTTGTATATTAACCACTGTTTTCCAAATAAAGCTACATCTTATTCCTATTATTTGTCCTTTCTACTGGACTGTTATCTCCCCCAATCTCAACACTGAACTATAATTGGTTCAGTTGCAACAATATACAGGGCTTAATTCTTATATTAAAAATGCTCCAGGTAATGGGCACAATGTTAAAAAAAGTGTTGCCATCCTGAGGGTGTCATTATGAAAAAAGAAACTCATAATTTACTATAGCGTCAAATTATCCCTGTTGACATAGGCACTACTGCCTTCCAACAATTGGTTAGCCATGACATACACATCTGGGTAGCCTGACAGGGTTATTTAATTATTTTTAAGGTACAATCCAACAGCTTTGCTTAATGGGAGCTCTAAGGCTCCAGCTTTAATAAACTTGATTTGAGTTACAAGCTGCTGATTTAAAAGGGTTGTGTTAGAGTGAAATAGTAAGCTGCATGATTCAAGGACAAACAATGAGGGTATAATAGACAAATTGCAAGCTGCTTGAGCAACAGGAGACCGAATCCAGAGGACGGCTTCAGATCTGGGCACCAGAAGTAGTATAGCTGAAGATGGATAGGGAAATTGTCATGACAAGGTTAATTTGCAGAGGCAAATTGGAATATAAGTTCAAAGGGAAAATCATATAGAGAGCAGGCCAAGGGGCAGTCAAGGAGCTGACTGCCGCTTTAAACATTACATAGCAACTTCATGGACTGAGGCAAACAGCCCCAGTAGAGCAATCATATTTTTGGAGAACTTCTTTATTCAGCTGGTCTTTATTTTATTTTCTTAGGTTTAATAAAGACCAGTCTTAATGACAGAAGATTTGGTTAAAAAATCAATCTCAAGTCTGAAGTAATCAGCACTATTGGGGATTAAAACTGTCAACAATTGAAGTATGAGTACCACTATAAAATTGCCTAACTGATGGAAGATGTAGTCAAA